>ML786209.1:681782-702556 GCA_009831015.1 Picea engelmannii | reverse complement strand
AAGCAAGCCAAGAAGGATAATAAATTATCACCAAAGTACTATGGCCCTTATAAGGTGTTGCAAAAGATTGGTACTATGGCATACAAATTGGAGTTGCCTGCATCTTCATGAGTTCACCCAGTTTTCCATGTTTCATGCTTAAATAAGGTTATAGGCGACAAGATCCCATTTCAAACTATATTGACAGAACTTGACGAGGAAGGAAAAATCATATTGGAGCCTGAAGCCATCACTGACACAAGAATTCGCCAGCTGAGGAATAGATCCATTTCAGAGTATATCATTAAATGGAGGAAACGACCAGCTGAATATTCCACTTGGGAAGATGAGTATTTTATACAGAAGCATCTAGAGTTACTCAAGCGTTGCAGACAACACTTGCCTCAAGGGGAGGGGCATGTTAAGCCCTAATATTGGCTCATCACCCCTTAATTGGGGCATATTATATTAGTAATGTTATTTTATTTATGTCGGCTTTAGGCCATTAGTTGTAATTATACCTCCTAGTCGCCTATATATACTAAGGAGACATTTTCATTTTGAATCATCTTGTACTTGAACATTTAAGTGGGGTAAAAGGAGGTTGCCCCCTCGAAGAGGCTTATTATATGAAATTATCTCTTTTTCAAGGCGTTGAGTACGTTTTCTGAGGTTTTTCTATGCTATATTGATATTTGGTTCTTAACAAAATATGAGTGATGTATGGGTGCACACTCTATTTCAGAAGGATTCATGAAATATGGTCATAGGTGCAATGGTATTAATGAAAGAAGTTTGGATTGGAACCCTATACAAGTTATTAGAGAGTGTCAACTCGACTGGATGCAAAAACATTATTGTTCTTGAAGCTGACTATAATTCAACTTGAATCAACTCAAATCGAGGTAATTCAACTCAAACCAAATCAAGAAGTCATAATAAATTCAACCCGACCATGCTATGGTAGAAGAGGATGGGACACATTGGAGAAAAAGTACTTCGAGATATGCCTAAAAAATGTATGGTTGAATATTTTCTTGAATGTAACTTAGAAGTTGAATTCTGTGAACATTGTATATATAGAAAAAAAAGTCAGGTGAGGTTCCCATGTGGAGTGACAAGGGAAAATGAGATTCTAGAGTTAGTTCATAGTGATGTGTTAGGCCCTGTTTTAGTGCCTTCACTTGGTGGATCCATGTCTTATGTCTCCTTCATATATTTTTTTTCCAAGAAGAAATGGATATATATCCTGAGGAAGAAATCAAAGTTTTTCGAGAAATTGAAAGAGTTTAAATCTCTTGTAGAAAACCAGATAGATAAGAAGATTAAGGTGTAGAGGACTGACAATGGTGGTGAATTCTGTGGAAAGGAATTTTATCAGTTCCGCAAGAAGTGTGGCATAGCATGCCAAAATACCACACCATATACCCCACAAAAAAATGGAGTTGCTGAGAGAATGAACAAAAACATTGATGGGAAAGGAAAGGATCATGCTCAGTGGTGTTGGGCTCACATAAGAATTCTAGGCAAAGGCAATTGACATTGCAATATACCTATTAAATATATCTCCTTCATTGGTTTTAGTTCACATAAATACACATGAGGTATGGTTAGGTAAGAAGCCTTCGGTTTCACATCTCAAAGTATTTGGATGTGATGCATTTGTGCATGTTCCCAAGGAAAAGAGGAGAAATTTGGACAAGAAGGAAGTTAAGTGTAGTTTCACTGGATACAAAGAAGGAATGAAAGGATATAATCTCTGTGATGCTTCATCAAGGAAAATAGTGTATAGTCGATATGTGGTCTTTAGAGAAGTTAGAAGTAACTCTGAGCCTAAATAAATTATTCATATCGAGAATAATCTAGAGAAGGTGAGGTTTGAACTGAGGAACGAAGAAAATGATTTAGATGAGTCGACTGAATCAAAATAATAGGTGGAACAACCGAACCCTATTTTAAGGCAGTCATAATGAATAATAAAACCAGTAAAAAGGTATAGTCCGACCGACTTCGATTCCACATTTGTGTTAACTTCCACTGACGATGAGCCCAATTTGATAAGGGAGGTAGTCGACTCAGTAGAGGGAGATCTCTGGAAGGAGACCATGGTTGAAGAGATGGAATCCTTGCACAATAATGAGACATGGGACTTAATGAAATTTCCTATATGAAGAAATCTTGTTGGTAGAAAATGGGTATTCAAGAAGAAGATGAACGCAATAGATTAAGTTGAGAAATTCAAAGCTCAACTAGTAGTGAAAGGATATTCCCAAGTCAAAGGAGTCGACTTCGGTGAGATTTTTTCCCCTATTGAAAAATTAACTTCCATTAGAGTACTAATGCCTCTGGTTGCAACATTTCATTTAGAAATGGAGCATTTAGATGTGAAGACAACGCTCCTACATGGGGACTTGGAAGAATAAATCTACATGAAACAACTTGAAGGATTTGTAGTAAAGGTCAAGAAATATTTGGTGTGAAAACTAAAAATATCCCTTTATGATATAAATCAATCACCAAGGATATGGTACCAAAATTTCGACACATACATCCCTAGTTTGGGGTTTGTGAGAAGAAAATATGATCACTGCATATCTTCCAAAGAAGAAGGTGGGAGTTTCATATATGTAGCATTGTACGTGGATGACATATTGATCATTGGAGAAAACATGAACACAATAAAGGAGGTGAAAGAGTCACTATCCTCCAAGTTCGACACTAAGGATCTCAATGAACCAAACTTAATTTTGGGAATGGAGATCAAGATAGATTGAGTAGCTAGAAATATCTGGTTGAACTAGACGAAGTATATTGAAATAATCCTGGAACATTTCAACATGTAGGATTGAAAAACTATGAAGGTGCCAAATCTTGTGGGAGAAAGGCTAATTGTTGAACAATGTCCAAGGACACGATATGAAATAGAGGGCATGGCACATGTTCCCTATGCAATTTTTTTTAGGAGTCTAATGTATGCGATGCTATGCACTCAACCAAACATTTCCCATGTAATGAGAGTGTTGAGAAGATAGATTTCAACACTTGGGAAGGAGAACTGGATTACTTTCAAGAGAGTATTCAGGTATTTGTCTGGAAATAAATAATATGATATATGCCACCAAGGAAAACCTATAGGTGGCAATGAATTAAATGTACATGGATTTGTCGACGTTGACTTGGCTGGAGATTAGGATAGACGAAGGTCGACCAGTGGATATGTGTTCAAAATGTTCGGTTGAGGAATCAGTTGAATGAATAAGAAACAGGTGGTCATAGCCTTGTCAACAACATAACATGAATACATGGAAACCACTAATAGAAGTAAAGAAGTAGTATGGATGCAAAGTCCTTGTTCAAGAATCAGGTTTGAGAATAGATCTATGAAGATAATCTGCGATGGTGAAAGCACAATATTTCTGGAAAATAACCCAGCTTATCATTATGAGACTAAGCACATTGATTTACAATACCATTTCATGAGAGACATGGTGGAAAGAAAGAAGGTGTTGTTGGATAAAGTAGACACGTTGGAAAACATAGCAGACTCTTTGAACAAGTCTTTGAGTTCTTTTAAGTTATCTTGGTGCAGAGAGGCAATGAGAATTATTGCGGGGGGTTTGATCATATAAATATGAAGTCAAAGACATCAACAAAAATTTGAAGGTCGAGGTGGTTCAACCGGGTAAATTCGAATTTGAAGACATCAACAACAAGTCAAAGGTCAAGTTGTTTCGACCGGGTAAATTCGAATTCAAAGACATAGACAAAAATTCAAAGAGGCAAACTGACAATAGGTCAATAGGAGGGCGTGTGGCAACCAACTGAAGTCTAAATGAAGGTTGACTGGTAGTCGACTAGTAATCCAACTTAGTAGTTGAGTGTAACAGAATCCATAGTTTCACGATATTTGTAGCCAATGATATGCGTGGATCTATAACCATTTTTGGGAACATTTTCTTTAGGGTTTTCCCTACTGTAAATCCTATAAAAAAGGCGTTTTGTAATGCTCTAAAATATGATGAATGGATAATCACCAATCAATAATGTTGGTTGTGGAGCCTGATTATCTTCCTGATTCGGAGGTCCTTGCTTTCAGCCGTGTTTATACCCCATGAAGTATTTACAACCCATAAGTATGTACACTCTTCATTATAAGGTCGTAGATCTAACGATAGAGATTATGTTAGGGTTTTTTTCCCTAGAAGGCAACCCTCTTTTATGAGGGAAATGTATCGCGGCTATGGTTGATGGTGAATATTGTATTCTGAGAGAGGAGACTGTGACAGAAAGAAGATGAAGTTACAACGGGTTTTGATGTAAGTTGTATCCCTTCATTTGTTGGATAATAATAAAGGAAGGACCTGCCAATTTCTCTGGTGGACGTAGCCCACACTGGGTGAACCACGTAAATCTGTGTCTCTCTTGTATTGTGTGTCTTCTGTGTTTTGTTTCTACATTTGTTTTATTTTATTGCTCCGCGGTCCTATTTTTCTAACAACTGGTATCAGAGCATAAGGTAACTCACAGGAAAAGAGGGTTCCTGGTTCAAGTGCGAGCAATGTCGGAAGATGGAAAGTTTAGGGTCGAGAAATTTAACGGCCTGTTGGCAGCCATTTCACTTTTTCTATCTTCTCTTATAAGCTGCCTACACAAGTGTTTTGGAACCCTTGATTCTCATAACAATCTTTTGAATAAAACAACATGATTATTTTATGCATTTTCTCACCTGCCTTTTTTTTTCGTTTTCACGACTGCAAGCGTGAAAACCTTGAGTTCGAAGTCATTTCGATGGCATTAAATCCTTCACTGGATTATTATGAATACTCTTGTTCATGTGGTCATTTCACTTCTAATTCAATAATGGTCACACAGTTGGCAAGACACCAAAACCTTTTCTCACTCTGCATTTTTTGTTAATATAACTTCATTTTATAAGTTTGGGATGCAATGGTGTTCTGGTGATTGTGATTGAATCCTTGATACAATGGTGGTTTAATTTTATATTGTCTTTGATCAAATTACTAGGTGCAATGGCTTCATACAACCCATAAGTTTTATGGTCAAATCTTTGGTGCTAAATTCGAAATATTGTTTTGTTTTAAATCATGCAAAAACTATTGTTTATGTAGATATTCGGGTCGACTTATCATAGTTTTCAATAGTGGTTTGATTGGCATTGCTTTTAACACACACCAATAGTGATTTGAATCACCATAGCACCATCGATTGTACTTTTCGATATGAATGTTTTGCATGGATTTTGTTTCGTTCTGCCACCCTCGCACACATAGGAATTAATGCTTGCCTTGTATCTCGGGTTACCTCTATTAGTTTTTGGGAAGCCTGTGAGCTTTCGGTTCTACGTATACCCAGTCTAACCCCCTGTCTGTTTACCCTGCTCTCTGTGTGTTCCCTCCCATGGCACCTGTAGTGTGCATTGAACCTAATGGCATCCAAATGCTCCTGCTATTTGAGAACGCTCGTGAAGACCTGGAGAATAATGGCTGGTTAGTTTTTATCCAAAATTTTGAGGGTTTCAACCTTGCGGTCACCCATCATTTTTCCCTCACATTCGATGGATGCAGGGCTAAGGTCGGGGACATACAACTCGATCTAAATGAGGAATTCCTCAGCTCAGCTACATGTTTTCCAGTTAAAGGGCAGAGGTGGTTTAAGAATTTGAAATTGGATGAAGTGTCGTGGCCGCTCCTATTCACATCTAGGAAAATTGTCACTTGTGACAGAGGTATGCTTGTGACTGCCCTTAAGTCCAGGTGGCATGATTTATTATCCATTGTTAAGCAATTCGTGACCTGCGAAGGTCGTTATGGTTTAGTGTTTCTTTAGCATCTCCGGTTGCTTATGAATTTCATGGATTTCACTGTGAACATGCCTCACTACCTCCTACGCAGTCTTTATAAAATGTCTAAATGATTTAAGAGGGAAAAGGTTGATTCAAGCCTCTTCCATCACTGTTTGATCAAAATCGTGATTTTTCATCATTTAAGGATAAGTGGTGATTGTTGGCAAGCGTTCCTGTTGAGGAATGGATTTTCCACTCCTGGAAGTGTTCAAGTAGACAAGACCGTGGTCACCGAAATCTTGGTTGAGCATTCCATGTAACCTCCTACCCTCCTACCTGCTATCAAACCCTCGACCTGTCCCGACATTGACCTACCCGACACCATGCCCGACCCATGTTCGAAAGATGCTGCTAAGACTGTTAAGAAGCCTGTAAAGAAGAAGGGAAAGGGTAATACAGATGTTAATAGTAAGGGAAAGAATAATGCACGATGGATATCTAGATGTGCTCAGAACAAGCCCAAACAAAACATTGACCAGAAGCCTATTGTTTTGAGAAAGGATTCAGACTCTGAGATTGAACGATTTTTGGCTGAGGAATACCCATATTCACATGGTCTCTGTTCTGTGGAACCCTATGACTACATTTCCAACTTACCACTGTGCCTCAAGGACGACCCTAACTTCTCGGGAATTAAGTTTGACAGTGGAACCCCTGATAACTTAAAAGAACCCTCACATGTAATGGCTCGGCCCGATCAACCACCATGCACTCAATGAAATTCTTGGCTGGAACGATACTACACGGATGTTCCTCTGTTGCAGTCTAAAATTAAATCATTGGAGGAACGAGTTACTGTGTTGTCAAAGGAGAATGACAGGCTTCAAGCCAACGATAAGAGACAAAAGACCATGGGTTCTATCATCTTCAGAAATGTTGAGGTAGCTACTACCTTTGTCAACTCAAATTTATCCTGACCGAATCAGCCCAGGTATGTTATTTCAACATCGATTTTCAAAAAGATTTCGTTTTGAATTAGCATAAACTATTTTGTTTGCGTTGATTCGTTTGTTAAAATCGAATCCAGCTATGTTTTGATTAAACCGATTTAATACGATTTTATTGTTCTTGAATTAGTATAAACGATTGTGTCGGCTCTGAGTTAGTTTGATTTAGTTTTGTTTGGTTTGATTCAGAAACGATTCTGTGTGTTTGAATTAGCATAGTCATTTGTGTATGCATTGGATTAGTATCAAAGACGGGTTTGATAAATAGAATATAACCTGTTGATTCAAAAACAATTTCGTTGATTTTGAATTGTCAAAATGATTCTGTCTGTTTCGAATTAGTAATAAAAATATTGGTTGACAGATCGCATATATCCCTGTTACCATTCGATTAATTCAATACGATTTCGTTTATTTTGAGTTGGCATAAAAGATTTGGTTACTTTTAGTGTGAATGATTGGCTTTGCGTTGAATTAATAATTAAGAGTTGTTTGATTCACCATATACATTTCCGTTATCATTTGCATTAATTTAAAATGATTTTGTTTGTAAATATGACCAGCTACAAAATCGTGAGATTCTGTAGCTAGTCATAAAAGTTGGTTTTTTATTGATTTTACAATTAAAACGTTATCTAAAATTGTCTACTTTTGCCTATCTACAGGTACATATGAATTTCAATTGGAATTGGACATGCTGTGGCAGTTTGGAACATGCTTTTTGTTATATAGTTTTGTTTTAAGTTGTTAGCCTTAGGCAGAAATAGAGATTTGGGAGATTGATTCCCAGATTTTTCCAAACAGTTTTTGATAATTCCCACAGGGATGTTTTACCCTGTGGCCTTTATATACTCATTAATGTTTGTAAAGAACCCATCATTGTAGGGAGAACAAAGACTATGGACTTGTGATGATACATACTCGAATGGAAGTGGATCTTTTGTAACAGCTTTAGCTTTCAATTTATCATACTTTCGTTCAAGTTTTGTGCATTTTAATTTGTGATCAAGTTATTGACTACTTTAGATATCAAGACTTTTTACAGGTTGATGCGTTATGACTTAAATTTTGTCCATATTTGATGTGCCTCATTTTACTCACAACAATCACTCTGTTTGAATTTAATTAACAGAAGGTTTATCTTCTTAGTTAAATGAAGGATTATATGCAAATCTTTGCACTGGGATTTATCTAAATGTGATGATCTGTAAACTTTAAGATTGTTGTCATTTTTTGTCTTGTTCGTTCTGTCATTTGTATTTAAAGAGTACTGTTGCTTCCTGTTTACAAGAAGTTTGCGGAAAATCTGTTGCGAGTTTCCTCCCATCAAACAGCTAAATCAAGTACTGTACACAATACAAATAAGAAGCGTTACTTCAGGTTAGTCTATTATTTGTAATTTAATAGTTAATAAATTCGAGAATTCTCAATAGGTTTAGTTGGATATATAGTTCAGATTTACAGTTAGGATTATTATTTTAATTGCTCAGCTTAGACAGTTTTCATCTTATTCCTTTCTCATAAAAATTATGAAAATAAAAAAACAACAGTTTTGCTATCATAATACATTTTACAAATGATTTTGCAAATTTCGATTAAAATTTGTATTCTGTAAATGTTGTACATATATAATTGAGATTTTAATTCTGTGGATAGTCCAACATTTTAATAAGTAGAATGAACTGTATATATATATTTTAGAATTGTATATAGTTTGTTGTAGCTAGTTTTTTCACTTAGATTAGTTTCTTTAGTTTAGTTTTTCTTTCACTTTCCTAGGACTTAGATCGGCCAACGGAGCCTCTAAACCCATCGAGGTGAATCATTCCAAATGACTTGGGTTAAATAGACAACCCCGGACTGGATTCACTTCTCTAG
Organism: Picea engelmannii; assembly: GCA_009831015.1. NCBI lineage: Eukaryota > Viridiplantae > Streptophyta > Pinopsida > Pinales > Pinaceae > Picea > Picea engelmannii. Next base: position 693,889 of record ML786209.1, on the reverse strand, counting down.
TTGACGAGCGTGCAATTTCGCCCGTCAACAAATGGCTCTAGAAGGAGGGCCTGGAAATTATTAATGGCATGAGGCAGTCGTAAGACTCCTCCACCACCTAACCACTCACCTATAGTGACAAGAATTCAGTCAAACGACAACATTGTCCCTCAACCAGCAACCACATAAAACTATGATCCACGGATCACATTTGAACCCACAACCCCAAATCCTACAGGTGGTGACGTACAAGAGATTGTCCACCAATCTCTCATAAGAACACATAGTGCCCTTACCCGTTTAAGACAACCAAACTGTCCTTTGGACCAACCTTTAGATTTCTCTGATATCATAGAACAACTTGGAGGCACTAACCTCACTGTAAACCCTACAGATCCAATCCTCACTCCTGAAGAAGGAGGATCTGGAATACCACCCTCACCACCTCCTTCTTCCCCTTCTTCTTCTGGAGAAGACTCTTCTGACGAAGGCAGTTCCCCTTCTCATCCTTCCACACCACCTACACCAATGACCAATCAGAACAATCCTGCCAGGCCTTGGCTCGACCAAGATGTTGTAGCCGTACCCGGGCCTCAACATCCCTTACCCAAACATCCGGAGAAGTGGCTCCCCAATTTTGACCCTGACTCTAAACAGATCGCCGAAGATCACATTAAAAATTTTATGTTAGCCATTAGACTCCGTAATGTCGAGAATGAAGATGTAGTCTATAGGTTGTTCCCCTATACTTTCGAGGGAAATGCATCTACTTGGTACTTTTCCCAGCAGCCCCATACCATCGTGTCGTGGGAGAAATTTGAATCCTTCTTTCTTGAGAAGTTCGGGGACGATAAAACCACAGAATTTCTAGTCATGGAGCTTTCTAGTTTAAGAATGAATCCCAAAGAGAAAATCAAAGACTTTAACCAAATATTCTTAACACTAAAGAACCGAATCCCTACGGATTCGATGCCCGCTGAGAATCTTATGATAGCTTACTATACTAAAGCCTTACATCAAAGTATATCCATTTGGGTAAAGCGATCTAAGAAAGCCGCGTTGTTATAGGCCTTCGAAGAGGCCAGTCAGATTGAGAAAGACATCCTTAGCTTAAAAGACACTACTAGCAATGAAATAGAGACTAGTTCATCTTCCAAAAAGAAAATCGAAATCCTCCCTAGACCTTCCCAAAACAAAACGCAACTTGAAAGCTCAGATTTAGAAAACTTAACAAAAGTCGTTCAAAAACTGTCAAATCAAGTTATAGATTTGAAAAGGTTGACCAAAGAAGCTTCTTCAAGAAAAGGGACTTACAAACCCCCATTTAGGAAGCCTTTTCCTCCCAACCGACCTAATCCAAATACCGAGGGCCTAAATCTAGAAAGCCTGCAATTCGCTCTTCAAACGATTCTAGAAGCCCAGGATAACTTGATGCCCCCTGAGCCCCCTGAATAAGTAGTTGAACAAGAGACAGTTGAAGAAGATCAATCTTCCCCGAACATTTTTGGACACTTCTCGGATAGCATTTTTCAAGCTAATTTCGAGACAATACATCCCTACAATACTAGGAGTAAGACACCAAACAAACCTTCTTCAGAAAACACTACGAATTTGCCCCCAAAACAGTCTAAAACAGCTGAGACTAAACAGAGTCATATAAACCCCAACTTAGATTATGATTTAGTTGAAGATCTAAAAAATTTAAGGGCTAACATTTCTGTTTATGAATTGTTAAAATTTTCGTTTCTGCTACAAAAAATGTTACAGAATATTGCAGAGAATAGAAAAAACAGTAATCCAAGCAGTAACAAGGTTGTTCAAAACAATCCAAAAGTTCCTCAGAAGGCCTCCACTAAGAACAATTCTGATCCTCAAGAGAAGAAAGACCTTCCTATAAATAATGTAAATAATGTAGATAAATTAGCTTTAGAGGCTGCGAGTAAAAAGCCACAAGCTTCCACCATTAGTACTCGCAGGAATGTACCTCCATTTTTGTTAACTTTCGAAATCTTTAATAGGAACGTGCACAATTTCATGGTAGATTCAGGAGCATCATCCAATGTAATTCCATGGTCTGTGTGTCAGAAGATTAATGTTGAAGTTGAACCATCCACCTTAAAGATCATCCAACTTGATCGAACCAATGTTAAAGTTATAGGCGAATTAAAGAATATGATTATAAGATTATCGTCTAACCCCAAAGTTCATCAAGTAATTGATATTATTGTTGTGGATATTCCAGAAGTTTATGGTTTGTTTTTAAGCATAGACTAGTCAGAGCAGCTACACGACTATTTCGCGACAGACTGGTCTCACCTGTGGCTGCCCGAGAACGGCAAGCCCAACAAAATAAAGGTAAATCGTGAACGTTACCTAAAGTTCACAGTGATAGATCTAAACGATCCCAATGAACCATTTACACCTTCTACCAATTCTCTTGAGATACAAGGGATGGATACCTTTTTCGGCAATTTCATGGCCGAGACTTCAGCTATCACTAACCCGAAACAGCAGTCCGAGATTGTGGCATATGTGCAACCAATAGTTTCCACCCAGTGGTCTCATGCACCCGATACAAATCAAATATGGGAACTTTACTTTGAAGGGTCAAAGTCCAAGGAAGGAGTTGGTGCGAGCTGCGTTATTATTGATCCGGCAGGTAACAAAACTCTCATTGCATGCAGATTAGAGTTTGAATGTACAAACAACACAGCAGAATATGAGGCTTTATTGCAAGGTCTCAGAAAAGCATTAGATATGAACATTCAAAATTTGACTGTCTTTGGCGATTCCGAAATCGTGGTTAGACAGGTAAGAGATTCTATCCATTGTTTATCCCCGCATCTCAAAAGCTACCAATCTGAGGTATGGAATTTAATGAATAAGTTTTCTGCTTTCAATATAAATTCTATCCCTAGATTGAATAATTCAGAAGCCGATTTATTAGCTAATGTAGCTTCGAAACTCTTTCCTGCAGAAGGCTTGTCCCCAGATGCATTCTCTGTTGAACTATTGTTCAGGCCATCAGTCCCCGACAACATCACGAATTGGAGAGTCTTCGACGACGACCAACAAATTATTAGTTTCCTGCATATGGAAGAAACCTTCCAAGGCGCAGTGATCGACGAATGCACTCATGATGACAATTTGCGCGATTTCACGGTAATACCAGATCTGAGATCTCCTGAATCTTCATTGGACATGGTAAATTCTATTCCTAAATCTGTAGTTAGATTAGAAAATTTTTATGATCTTCAAGACAAATTCAAAAAAACAGTCAACTGTAAAACAAATAGTTCCTCTTTATTATATGAAAAAATAAACTTGGGAACAAATGACAATCCACAGTGCATTAAATTAGGGGTGGGGTGTTCTGAAAAAGAGAAAGCTGCGTTTATTAAATTATTTAAGGAATTCAAAGATGTTTTTGCATGGACGTATGATGACCTAAAATCCTTTGATCCTAATATCATAAAACACATCATTCCTATGAAACCCCAAACTTTGTCGTTTCAACAAAAGTTAAGAAAAATGCACCCTAAGCTCGAACCGACCATCAAAAAAGAATTAAATAAACTCCTTAATTCTAAGATAATTTTCCCAGTTAGGCACACGCAATGGGTCTCCAATTTGGTCCCTGTCCGAAAGAAGAGTGGGGAAATCCGACTATGCGTCGATTTCTGAAACCTTAATCAAGCGTCTGATAAAGACAACTACCCTATCCCGCCCATGGAACATATCCTTCAACAGGTATCTGGTTCTGAAAGATTATCCTTATTGGATGGTTTTTTAGGGTATAACCAAGTCCTAATGTCTCCTCCAGACCAACTTATGACTACCTTCCACACACCATGGGGCACCTACGCTTATAGGAAAATGCCCTTTGGACTCATCAATGCTGGTGCCACTTTCCAGAGAGCGATGGACATCGCTTTCCGAGGCTTAATCAATCAATCCATCATAGTTTACCTGAATGAAGTTACCATATTCTCGAAAAATAAAGCTGATCATTTATCTCATTTGAGATCCGTTCTACAACGATGTCGTAAGTACGACATTTCCTTGAACCCTAAAAAATCCATTTTCGTTGTAGAACAAGGTAAAATCTTAGGATTTATCGTGTCAAGAGAAGGGATGATTATCGAACCTGAAAGGACACAATACATCATGAAACTTCCCCCTCCCTCATCAAAAAAGTCTATGCAGTCTTTCTTAGGCTAGGTAAACTTTGTTAGGAGATTTGTCCCCAGTTTTTCAGAAATGGTAAGGCCACTGCAAAACTTGATAAAGAAAGATGTACAATACCATTGGGGACCTCTAGAAAGCCAGGACTTTGACTCAATAAAAAAGTCCATAATCGACGCTCCTTCTCTAATGAGCCCCGAATTTTCAAAAGACTTCACGCTCTACACATTTGCTTCTGACCTCTCCTACGCTGCTGTCCTAACTCAAAAGAACGCTGAAAATAATGAAGTCCCAATCGCCTTTATGAGCTCATCCTTCAAAGGTGAAGAACTTAATTACCCAGCGATAGATCAACAAGCCTATGCTGTTTTTAAAGCAGTCAAGCACTTTCGATCTTATCTTTTGAAATCTAGGACGAAAATTATTGTCCCTTACCCAGCCGTCATAAATCTGTTAGTACAGAAAGAACTAGGGGAAAAGAGGGTGAACTGGGTTACTTCTTTACAAGAATATGACATAGAAATTACCCCATTGCATATAGTGAGAGGCCAAGGGCTATGCAAGTTAGTTGCTGACACAGCAGGACAGCAAGAAGAAAACGATATGTCAAACCCAGGAAAGCACAATCAAAATTCAATCTGCTGCGCACAAAACTCTGTCAGTCCCTGGTATGACGATATAAAATTCTGTATTGAACATGGGTCATCCCCCCGTCACCTGGATCCCACTAAAATAAGAGAGTTAAGATTAAAATATGCCTCCTTTCATTTAATTAATGGTATTCTATTTCGTCAAAATTTTGATGGAGTACTGATGCACTGTCTTGAGAAAGATGAAGCAGAAAAGGTCTTACTAGAATTGCATGCAGGAGAAGCTGGTGGACATTTTGGTGGTGACACAAATGCCCATAAAGTTTTAAGAGCTATTTATTACTGGCCCACACTTTTTAGAGACGCCCATGCCTTGTGTCGCAAGTGTATTATTTGTCAAAAAGCATCCAGGCAGATACATAAACCAGCCTTTCCTTTGCATCCTATCTCAATAGACTCCCCTTTTCAGCAGTGGGGTCTCAATATTATAGGTCCTATCAATCCTCCATCCTCACAGCAGCATACGTTTATCATAACAGCCACAGATTACTTCACCAGGTGGTCTGAAGTTGCCGCATTAAGAACTGTCAATACCAGTCAGGTAATTGCCTTTTTAAATTCAAATATTATTACTCGTTTTGGTATCCCTGACTGTTTAGTGTTCGATAACACTTCTTATTTTTCGTCTCTTGAGATGAGCGAGTTCGCTCTAGAAAAAGGAATTAAATTGAAGTATTCTGCCAGTTATTACCCCCAGGGTAATGGATTGGCAGAATCAACAAATAAGAATCTGATTAAAATCATCAAGAGAACGGTAGCTAAAAATCACAAAAATTGGCATAATGCACTGTTAAACGCAATCTGGGCTGACAGAGTAACACTGAAAACTATTGTAGGTAACTCTCTCTTCTTTCTCGTCTATGGTAGAGAAGCAATTCTTCCACCACATATTCTTCTTCCCTCACTACAATTATCACATAAAATACAAGAAGAAGACTGCCCCTCTTTGGACAACCGAATTAACACTTTAATGAAACTAGAAGAGGTAAGGGATCAAGCTAAACGTAAGTTAGATCAGCATCAACTAGTGGTCAAAATCTGGTTTGATTCCAAATCTACCTCTGATAGGAACTTCGAAGTAGGTGACCTTCTCTTGAAATGGGACAAACCACATGAGGGAAAGGGAGAGCATACGGAGTTTCAGAATTTATGGCTAGGACCATTTTTAGTTGCTGAGAAGTTGGGTCCTATCTCTTTTCGATTACAGAACCTAGAGGGACATCCAGACACCTATCCAGTGAATGGCCAAGCTTTGAAAAGGTATTTCGCTTGATGGTAACCCTATGTATACTATGCAAATATTTTCCTTTTGTTTTCTTTTCTTTTGCTATTTTGGTTTTCATTTTTGTAAATATCAGTTTTTACTTTTTGGAAATACACATACCTGCATTTAGAACTGTTCAGACAAAGAAAACATAAAATTATTTCTCTAAAATGACTGCTGAAAAATTGTCTAAACATCAAGTATAATGTACTTCTGAAATTTACAGTCAGATTGAGAAAAGACTGTCGTTTGAAAGAAGTTTATTGATTTCAATCTATAAGTAAAGCCTGTCACGATCATCCATTATCTTCTTACGTTGTCCTTGTTCCTTAAGGGAATAACTCAGAATATGTCTCCCTGCTTTCGAAGGTCGGTTTAGCAAACAAACCATCTCTGAATCTTAATGAAGGACAATTTTAAAAATTCTTTCAAGGTCTGTAAAAAATTGTCAAAAATATCATAATTTTCAGCATCACCCTGCTCAATTATATATCTTTAAAAACCAAATAAATCATTAAAAGAGTTGTGGGAAGTACTTGTAAACCCACCGGGATACTGAACAGGTCTACTGGCAGCGGGTAAATGCATGCATGACGCCAAGACAACTTCGTCGGGGTACTGAACAAGCCCACTGGCAGTGAAGCAATGTCGAGAATATGAAAATTCGTAAGGATGAAATCTTTTGACCTTAAAATGTCCTTTATTCTGATATGGAGCTTCTTGGCATGATACAGATGTCAGAGTGGGTTAAATGGCAACCTTGTCGAGGCTATGGATGCCTGCTGGCAGCAGTGGCTCTATCAACAGTATTGGAGATTTATCTTTAATATCATGACTCGCTTGTCTTAAGACTGTTATCAGATTTCATCTTTTAAGCACAGCTGGAATATTTGATTAATGATTATGTTTAAACAATTTTCTGGTTGTTTTTGAGTTAGAATTATTCTCATTATCATAATCTGGATTTGTTCTTTTGGCAGAGATAACTGCTTCTACCAGTGTGTCGCCATTGTTGGCAGCCATTTCGCTTTTTCTATCTTCTCTTATAAGCTGCCTATACAAGTGTTTTGGAACCCTTGATTCTCATAACAATCTTTTGAATAAAACGACATGATTATTTTGCACATTTGCTCACCTGCCTTTTGTTTTCGTTTTCATGACTACAAGCGTGAAAACCTTGAGTTCGAAGTCATGTCGATGGCATTAAAATCGTCACTGGATTATTATGAATACTCTTGTTCATGTGGTCATTTCACTTCTAATTCAATAATGGTCACACAAATGGCAAGACACCAAAATCATTTCTCACTCTACATTTTTTGTTAATATAACTTCATTTTATAAGTTTGGGATGCAATGGTGTTCTGGTGATTGTAATTGAATCCTTGATACAATGGTGGTTTAATTTTATATTGTCTTTGATCGAATTCCTAGGTGCAATGGTTTCATACAACCCATAAGTTTTATGGTCAAATCTTTGGTGCTAAATTCGAAATATTGCTTTGTTTTAAATCATGCAAACACTATTGTTTATGCAGATATTTGGGTCAACTTATCATAGTTTTCAATAGTGGTTTGGTTGGCATTGCTTTTAACACACACCAATAGTGATTTGAATCACCATAGCACCGTCGATTGTACTTTTCGATATGAATGTTTTGCATGGGTTTTGTTTCATTCCACCACCCTCGCACACTTAGGCGTTAATGCTTGCCTTGTATCTCGGGTTACCTCTGTTGGTTTTGGGGAATCCTGTGAGCTTTCAGTTCTGTGTATACCCAGTCTAACCCCCTTTCCGTTTACCCTTCTCTCTGTGTGTTCCCTACCATGGCACCTGTAGTGTGCATTGAACCTAATGGCATCCAAATGCTCCTGTTATTTGACAACGCTCGTGAAGACCTGGAGAATAATGGCTGGTTATTTTTTATCCAAACGTTTGAGGGTTTCAACCTTGCGGTCGCCCAACAGTTTTCCCTCACATTCGACGGATGTAGGGCTAAGGTCGGGGACATCCAACTCAAGCTAAATGAGTAATTCCTCAGCTCAGCTACAGGTTTTCCAGTTAAAGGGAAGAGGTGGTTTAAGAATTCGAAAGTGGATGAAGTGTCGTGGCCACTCCTATTCACATCCAGGAAAATTGTCACTTGTGACAGAGGTATGCCTATCATTGCCTTTAAGTCGAGGTGGCATGATTTATTAGCCATTGTTAAGCAATTCATGACCTGTGAAGGTCGTTATGGTTTAGTGTTTCTTTAACATCTCCGGTTGCTTATGAATTTCATGGATTTCCCTGTGAATATGCCTCGCTACCTCCTACACATCCTTTATAAAATGTCTAAATGATTTAAGAGGGAAAAGGATGATTGAAGCCTATTCCATCACTACTTTATCAAAATCATGATTGTTCATAATTTAAGGATAAGTGGTGATTTTTGGCAAGCCTTCCTTTTGAGGAATGGCTTTGCCACTCCTGAAAGTGTTCAAGTAGACAAGACTGTGGTCAACGAAATATTGGTTGAGCATGTCGTGCAACCTCCTACCCTCCTACCCGCTGTCAAACCCTCGACCTGTCCCGACATTGACCTACCCGACACCATGCCCGACCCATGTTCGAAAGACGCTTCTAAGACTGTTAAGAAGCCTGTAAAGAAGAAGGGAAAGGGTAATACAGATGTTAATAGTAAGGGAAAGAAGAATGCACGATGGATATCTATATGTTCTCGGAACAAGCCCAAACAAAACATTGACCAGAAGCCTATTGTTTTGAGCGAGGATTCAGACTCTGAGATTGAACACTTTTTCGCCGAGGAATACCCGTATTCACATGGTCTCTACTTTGTGGAACACTATGACTACGTTTACAACTTACCATCGTGCTTCAAGTATGACCCTAACTTCTCAGGAATCAAGTTTGACAGTGGAACCCATGGTAACGTAAAATAACCCTCACCTTTAATGGCTCAGCCCGATCAACCACCGTGTGCTCAATTCAATTCTTGGTTGGAACGATACTACACGGATGTTCCTCTGTTGCAGTCTAAAATTAAATCATTGGAGGAACGGGTTACTGTGTTGTCAAAGGAGAATGACAGGCTTCAAGCCAACGATAAGAGACAAAAGACCATGGGTTCTATCATCTTTAGAAATGTTGAGGCAGATACTGCCTTTTTCAACTCAAAGTTATCCTGACCGAATCAGCCCAAGTATGTTATTTCAACATCGATTTTCAAAAAGATTTCATTTTGAATTAGCATAAACTATTTTGTTTGCGTTGATTCGTTTGTTAAAATCGAATCCAGCTATGTTTTGATTAAACCGATTTAATATGATTTTATTGTTCTTGAATTAGTATAAATGATTGTGTCAGCTCTGATTTAGTTTGATTTAGTTTTGTTTGGTTTGATTCAGAAACGATTATGTGTGTTTGAATTAGCATAGTCGTTTGTGTATGCGTTGGATTAGTATCAAAGACTGGTTTGATAAATACAATATAACCTGTTGATTCAAAAATGATTTCGTTGATTTTGAATTGTCAAAATGATTCTGTCTGTTTCAAATTAGTAATAAAAAGATTGGTTGACAGATTGCATATATCCAAGTTACCATTCGTTTAATTCAATACGATTTCGTTTATTTTGAGTTGGCATAAAAGATTTGGTTACTTTTAGTGTGAATGATTGGATTTGCGTTGAATTAGTAATTAAGAGTTGTTTGATTCACCATATACATTTCTGTTATCATTTGCATTAATTTAAAATGATTTTGTTTGTAAATATGACCAGCTACAGAATCGTGAGATTCTGTAGCTAGTCGTAAAAGTTGGATTTTTATTGATTTTACAATTAAAACGTTATCTAAAATTGTCTACTTTTGCCTATCTACAGGTACATACAAATTTCAATTGGAATTGGACATGCTGTGGCAGTTTGGAACATGCTTTTTGTTATATAGTTTTGTTTTAAGTTGTTAGCCTTAGGCAAAAATAGAGATTTGGGAGATTGATTCCCATATTTTTCCAAACAGTTTTTGATAATTCCCACAGGGATGTTTTACCCTGTGGCCTTTATATACTCATTAATTTTTTTAAAGAACCCATCACTGTTGGGAGAACAAATACTATGGACTTGTGATGATACAGACTCGAATGGAAGTGGATCTTTTGTAACAGTTTAGCTTTCAATTTATCATACTTTCATTCAAGTTTTGTGCATTTTAATTTGTGATCAAGTTATTGACTACTTTAGATATCAAGACTTGTTACAGGTTGATGCATTATGACTTAAATTTTGTCCATATTTGATGTGCCTCATTTTACTCACAACAATCACTCTGTTTGAATTTAATTAATAGAAGGTTTATCTTCTTAGTTAAATGAACGATTATATGCAAATCTTTGCACTGGGATTTATCTAAATGTGATGATCTGTAAACTTTAAGATTGTTGTCGTTTTATGTCTTGTTCGTTCTATCATTTGTATTTAAAGAGCACTGCTGCTTCCTGTTTACAAGAAGCTTGCGGAAAATCTGGTGTGGGTTTCCTCCCATCAAACAGCTAAATCAAGTACTGTACACAGGACAAATAGGAAGCGTTACTTCAGGTTAGTCTATTATTTGTAATTTAATAGTTAATAGATTCGAGAATTCTCAATAGGTTTAGTTGGATATATAGTTCAGATTTACAGTTAGGATTATTATTTTAATTGCTCAGCTTAGACAGTTTTCATCTTATTCCTTTCTCATAAAAATTATGAAAATAAAAAAACAATAGTTTTGCTGTCATAATACATTTTACAAATGATTTTGCAAATTTCGATTAAAATTTGTATTCTGTAAATGCTGTACATATATAATTGAGATTTTAATTCTGTGGATAGTCGAACATTTTAATAAGTAGAATGATTGTTTTGTAATATTAGTTAATGAACTGTATATATATATATATATATATATATATATATATATATATATATATTAGAATTGTATATAGTTTGTTGTAGCTAGTTTTTTCACTTAGATTAGTTTCTTTAGTTTAGTTTTTCTTTCACTTTCCTAGGACTTAGATCGGCCAACGGAGCCGCTAAACCCATCAAGGTGAATCATTCCAAACGGCTTGGGTTAAATAGACAACCCCGGACCAGATTCACCTCTCCAGTTGACGAGCATGCAATTTCGCCCATCAACATGGCCAAAACTACCATTTATGGAAGATGCAGATGGAAGACTATTTATATCAGAAGGATCTATTGCTACCATTGAGCAGAGTAGCAAAGAAGCCGACGGCCATGACAGACGAAGAATGGGATATTCTTGACAGAAAGTCTCTAGGAACGATACGGCTAAGCCTGGCAGCGTCGGTGGCTTTCAATATTCGAAAGAAAAGACAAGGAAGGGTTTGATGGACACGTTGGCCAAATTGTATGAAAAACCCTTGGCGTCGAATAAGATATTTATAATGAAGAGATTATTTAATATGAAGATGTCAGAAGGTGGGTCTGTTGTAGATCATTTAAATGAATTTAATACGATTACTAATCAACTAAGTTCTGTAAAAGTGGACTTTGATGATGAGGTTAGGGCTCTTCTAATCTTGTGCTCATTGCCAGAAAGATGGAATGGCTTGGTCGTGGTTGTAAGTAACTCTGTCTCTGGTTCAAATACTTTAAAATTTGATGATGTTGTTGGTGTTATCCTTAGTGAGGAAATGCGACGGAAAAGCACAGGTGAGACATCAAGAAATGCGTTGAACATGGATAACAGGGGAAGACAAAAGGATAGAGGAAAGGGCTCAGGAAACCGCGGAAATTCTAGGAAGGGCAGATCCAAATCCAGACTTGGAAAGATAGAGTGCTGGAATTGTGGGAAGAAAGGACATTTGAATAAAGATTGCAGAGCTCCAAAGAAACAAAGAGATGGATAGCAGGAGAGAAATCAGGAAGCAAATGTAACAGGTGATGTGTTACAAGATGCTTTGATTCTTTCTATAGATAATATTTATGAGTCTTGGGTAGTAGATTCAGGAGCTTCATTTC
>ML786209.1:610628-679767 GCA_009831015.1 Picea engelmannii | reverse complement strand
CATGCATTATGTTTTGGAGGTTCAGACACTTTTCTATAGGGATATGTTGATTCAAATATGGCAGGTGATAAAGACAGCAGGAGGAGCACCATAGGGTATGTTTTTACTATAGGTGGAACAACAGTAAGTTGGATTTCGAAACTACAAAAGGTTGTTGCACTTTCAAAAACAGAGGCAGAGTACGTTGCTGCTACAGAGGCTAGTAAAGAGATGATTTGGTTACAAAGGTTTATGGAGGAATTGGGAAAGAAGTAGGAGAACAGCCGGTTGTACTATGATAGTCAGAGTGCCATTTACCTTGCAAAGAACTCAACCTTCCATTCGAAGACTAAGCATATACAGTTGGGGTACTAATTCATACGATCCACCTTGGAAGATGGACAATTGAAGCTGGAAAAGATACACACTAGCTAGAATCCTGCAGACATGTTAACAAAGGGAGTAACCAGGGAGAAACTGAGTTCTTTCTCAGTTTCAGTTGGTCTTCAAGAATGAATATGAAGATGAGAAATTTTCCAGGTCCAAGAAGGTTCAGAGTCCAGCATATACAATAGCAGTGGAGTTGGTGAGATCAGTCTCCAAGTGGGATATTGTTGGTTGTGGAGCCTGATTATCTTTCTGATTCAGAGGTCCTTGCTTTCAGTCGTGTTTATACCCCATGAAGTATTTACACCCCATAAGTATGTACACTCTGGACCGTTCATTATAAGGTAGCAGATCTAATGGTAGAGATTATGTTAGGGTTTTTTTCCCTAGAAGGCAACCCTCTTTTATGAGGGAAATGTATCGCGGCTATGGTCGATGGTGAGTATTGTATTCTGAGAGAGGATATTGTGAGAGAAAGAAGAGGAATTTACAGCGGGTTTTGTTGTAGGTTGTATCCCTTCATTTGCTGGATAATAATAAAGGAAGGACCTGGCAATTTCTCTGGTGGATGTAGCCCACACTGGGTGAACCACGTAAATCTATGTCTCTCTTGTATTGTGTGTCTTCTGTGTTTTGTTTCTACATTTGTTTTATTTTATTGCTTCGCGGTCCTGTTTTTCTAACAAATAATCGTAGAGGTTGTTGGTCATGTAGATGTATACCGAATTGGCTATAGGGTTGTTTTTGTGTAAACAAAGAAGGTATGATGTCGATTTTCTCTTAGGTATCGACCAAGGTTAGGCATGTAACCTTTTATTTTGGATGAATAAGACAACAAGAGAGTAGAACACTCAAGGAATGTTGGTTTTTCCATTTTGGGTTTCCAGGGTAAAATATCTGTGTACTATGTGTTTTCTTTGTCATTTACTTTCTTGTTTTAATAAATATTTCTTCCTCTCTTTTTCTAGGTTTAGCATGGAAGTGTTTCTCATTTCCTAGCACCCCCGAGTAGGGGCTAGTAATAAAAAAGAAAAGGGTTCCTCTCATAGTCCACTCACAACTCAACATCCCACAACCCACATGTATTCTCCTACAACTATCCTAAATTTCCTCCATCTCTCTTCATATTGACCTACCCAACCCAAGTAATGTACCCCTTCACTGCTCTTAGTCCATCAATCATCCTATTCATTTATCAGGGTCTCTCTGGCACATATAACTAGGAACTCAAGGGAACTCACTATCAGGAAAAAAACCAACATAAAAAACAAACACTTGTTTTTACAATGCAAATCACACAAGAGTTCACTCTTTAGGGATGAAAACCTAACTCTTCAATCTTCAGCTCCAAAGTGCTCCAATACAATCAAGAATTATCCCAGCCTTCCTTCTCTATCTCCAATGCTCTTTTTTTTTATTATCTATTTATGTTGTTCATGTAAAACTCAATGTGTAAAATATTCATGTAACTTCACATACAAATTTCCTCTCCTTTGGATTGTTTTCTTGACTCACACACTTCCCCAATATTATTGTACTCAAACCACGTGTTCTCAATAACTACGGGATGTGAATTCTCACACCCACCCTCTTACACGAGTTTAATGATTGGGATCTCATACACTCAAACATAAAGTTATTAGTTGTCCCCAATGATAATAAAATTCAAGAAAATGTGTTGAATTAATACCCACAATTATTTTCCTCCTTGGACCCCTCTTAGACACTACTCTTGTAGAAAAAATGGCCTCCCATATCTTTCCATATTCCCAATAGTTGGTATCAAATTTTATTTATTAAAAAATAGAAAGTACATTTACATGTTACATCACTTGGCCATATCCACATTCATATCTACATTATGAATAAATTAAACTGAGGATTATACTGGGGATGTTACAATTGGGATAAATTATGAGTCATGATAGGAAAAAAAACCTTTGAAACAAGGGTTCTCTTCCTGCCATTGGATTATGTTGTAAGTAGTAAGTTTTCTACCCACCTCCTACCACCCCTATTCCATCCTGGTTGTTTTCAATTTTCCATCTTTTTTCTTTCTCCCATTAATCCCTCGCTCAGTAGAAGTGGGTAGCGAGATTGGAAGTGTATTTGAAAATTGAGTGAAGGGAGGTTGAAGCATGAATGTATACTAGTAAGGGAACCAAGAATGCTTTGATATCCCTAATTTGAATGGATGCTACTACGGGTGTTGTAGGAAGAAAAATAATCAGGTAATGTTACTTATTTATGTTTCTAGAAGAAATTGGGAGCAATGCATAGCACCACTGAAATTATTTTTCACTGACTATGCTAGTATCCCTTATTTTTAGATCCATCTACTCCTACTAACATCCCAAACCATAATATAAGAATGTATATATTTCCCTATATTCATTTTGAGGAGAATAGATTATTCTTGACAACAAAATATTGCCAAGTTGATAATCACATCTAATCTAATTTGACTATTTCCCTCCATTTTCAACATCATTTGTTTTGGGAATTTGACCATACCATTCATTACACTATTTTACCTTAAAAATTGAAACAACTTTACTTTTTTAGAAGGTTAATATTTTGATCCCATATATAACACTGGGTTGTAAATAAAAAAGAAAGTTTTGTCATAAATATAAAGCTATCATTCCCTTTGGTATTCATGTTTTCAAGGGTAACTGTTAGACCTAATAGCTACAATTAAAACCTCATTGATTCTTTGCGAATGCAATTTGGATGGAAAATTATCCCACTCACTTCTCACTTGCATTTTATTTTTCATATAAAATATAAATAACATGCCACTTGTTCCAATTTGGTTGAAAATACATGCTACTATGCATTTTCTGTCAACTTTCCTTTCAGACATATCAACCTATATTTTCTTGTTTTCTTGAATATCATTTATATTCCCTTCTTTGTTTTTCTTTGATGTTTTTCTTTGATATTTTTCTTTGAATTATATTCTAACCTATTACATATGAATTATATTCTAAATATTACCCTAGAAAATAAGCATATTTTTTCTCTATCGCTAACCTTGCTTGTTCAAGGGTAGATTTAGTCTCTACCACTAACCAAATTGTATCAATTGAATCCCCCCAATAGCTCATCACTGATGGGTTTTCCTATAAAAAGTTAGAATCTTTTCTCTATGTTAAATTTTATTTTCATAGCATGAAATGAATTCATTACATATATTTTAGCTATCCATTCATTATTTAAATCTAGATCATCTTTTTCTATATGCAAATAATTGTGTTGAAAGATGCTTTCTACAACCTAGTATTTGCATCCAAAAGTGCTTTCTACAGTCCAATATGAGGGATATGTGTAATTCCAATATTGTTTATTATGTAGTTGACACATTGAATTTAAAAATATACATATTTCAATTTCAACCATTATATACATGAAAGCTAATGATGGTCTCTCATGATGCATCTTTGGTAATGCAAACATGGAAAAAAAACAATATGTTAACTTGGAGGGATTATTCAAGGTACCTTTACAATAAATTTGAATATGGTGTAAAATGATGGAATGTAGAATATTCAGTTAGCCTTTTGAATATATAATTTTTATTTATAAAAATTGTGAATAACTATGTGAATTTTTTTTTTCTAATAGTGGTGTGTTATTTTTCAAGAAAAATATAATGCACATGTTTCCATTATTGCAAGTGTTGAGTACCTTTAAGATGAAATTTCCTTAATTTGTTTTGTAAAATTGTAAAGAATACATTGTTCTAGTGAACAATAGTTTTTTCAAACCTTAAAATATTAATTTCATATTTTTTTTAAATTATGAAAGTCATTATACCCTTAAAATTACAAGGCCTTGCAGAACTAGTGTAGGGTATGAGGGTCTTAAAATGATCAAACATAACTTTTTTAGATTGAGGATCTCAATCTCTTATAGTGCGGAAAATAAATTATTTTTAAAAAAATGAAGCTAATAAAAATTTATAGCATAAAAAAAGGGCTATGTCTTTTAGGATTTTTATATATGTGAAGAAAACAAATAGTAAAAATAGTAAAAATTATTAATTAGAAAAAAATAAATTGTATATTTGGAATCTGCATAGTCGACTCTATATTTGTTTGTAGTTTCATCGACAATGTTTTCTTGTAGCATATAGAAAAATAATGTCAAAAATACAGATATTGAGAGGTATTCATAAAAATATAGGTTTTAACATATTTGCAATCTAAACCACTAGGTTTTTCATCCCAAACCTAAAACCAAGGAAACCAACTTAGAAAACGTGTATGCTAGAGTTGTCACTCCTACCCGGAAAAAAAAAATTGAAATTAAAATAATATTCACGCACTCTAGGAATGTGCACAAGTTCTAAGAAAGCACACACAATATAGGAGCATGCACATGTTCTAGGAACACATGTGCATTCTATAGTGCATGATTGCTCTTATTCCTGGGTCTTCCTCTTCTCACTTCTTTATGATTCCATTTCTTTTATGGTTATCTTTATTGTTCCACATATTTATAATTACATAATAAGGAAGTTAGACTATGTTGTAGGTACATCATGAGAAAACCATCTCTCCCTTTTCTTTCTTGCACCCACCTTAGTGTTACATCATGAGAGACCATCTCTCCCTCTCTCTAGATATATCTCTCTCGCTCTTTGTCTTCCCCTCTCTCTCTATCCCTCTCTTCCTCCCTCCCTCCCTTTATATTCCCCTCTCTCCTACGTTTGCCTCTTTCTCTATCACTCACTTTCTTTTTTTATCCCCCTGTCCCCCTCTCTCTCAGCCCTATGAACCTCTCTCCCTCGTTCCCTCTATCTCCCCTCCACTTGGACCCCTCCTCTCTCTCCCTCCATTGATATATCACTATACCTCACTCACTCTCCCACCTCTCTCTCCATATTCCTCTCCCTCCCTCAATCCCTACCGCACTTTCCCCCACCCCTCTCTCTCTATTTCATTGTCTCTCTTTATCCCTTCTACATCCCTATATCTCCTTCTCTTCACATATCTCTCCCTCTCCCTCTCCCTCCCTCTCCCTCCACCCCTCTCTCCCTCCCCACTTTCTCTCCCCCAGATTTATCTCTCTCTGTCTCTCTCCAAATACCTCCTCCACCCCTCCCTCTCTCTTCCTCTCCTCCCCTCCTCTCTCTTACTATGTCCCTCTCTCTCACTATGTCCCTCTCTCTCTACCCATATATTTCAACCCTCCTTTCCTCTCTCTCTAAATCAACCACTTTATTTATCCCTCCCTCTTACCCCCCATATCTCTCTCCTCCTATCATTCTCTCTATACAATTCTCTCCATGTCTCCCTATCTCCCTCTTTCCCTCTCTCTCCCCTACCATTTCCCCCTTTTCTCTATCACTCTTTGTCTTTCTCTCCCCCTTCCACCCTCTCCCACCCTATCATTCCATCTCTCTCTCTCCACCTTTATCTCCATTGACCTCCCTCTTCCACTCTCTAGTCATCTCTCACTTCCTCCCTCCCTCGATAAATTTGTCACTCGCCCCTATTCTCCCTTTCTTCCTCCCTCTCTCTCTCATTCCACCCCCCTATTTTCATATTTCTATACCCCTTCCCCTCTCTCTCTTTACCTCTCTCCCCTTGTCTCTCTCTAAATCTCTATGTTACATATTGGATGATTACATAAGTTTTCATCTATATTTGTACTTTCAGAGAGGAAAAAATTGGAGGAATCAACTTGCAGGGCCATTTTAACAATAGATTACTGACATGTCCCAGTTTGGAAACTTGTGGTTCAAAACCTTCAATATCCATTTTGAGGAATCAAACATCATTTTTGGTTGAAAAAAAATTCGAAGAACTTCAAAGTATTCTACACATCGATACATTTCAAATTGTGTAGACAACACCTCAATGAGAGCTCGTATGAAAACATTATGCGTCCAACAAGTTGACCTATCTTGTTGACCACAATGGTACGAACATATTCCACATCAACCCCCGTTACTCAAACTTGTGGGGATAGCCACACATGTATTTTCAATAATAATCTAGAAGTTCCAAACCTTATTACTAATTGAGGGTTAAGTAAGTAAAAACCATAACCCTAAATGACTATTAGGCTATGTTAACTACCAAGTTTATAGGAGGAGAAATGGGGTTTTTCATTATTTTGTATTGTATTTGTTCCATAGTTGAGCAAATAATCCAAGGAGTGGTATTTTGAGAGAATAATAGAGGAGGTAGTATATTTTTTATTATCTGTTCATGCCACAATGTCAAAGGAAACTCCATAGTGAGTTCGTTCTTCTTTGTACTTTCTTTCCACAGTTGGAGAAAAGAGAGAAAAGCACGAGCCTCACCTTCTAGTTGGTTTTTCTCTGGTATTGGGATTCCTTGGATACATATTGTGTTCATTTGTGTGGATGGTGTGTATATGTTTTCCTCTTATTTCATTCCATATTAAGTTATTTTCATAAATATGAGAAATAATCTAGTATTAACTAACTTGGGATCTAAGGAAATAAATTGCATAATATAATATTTAATAATAGTATAATATATATTGTGATGAATTTCCAGAGGAATATCCATGATAGTTTACAAATCATATTCATATCATTGAATTTTTCTTTGGGGTATTTTTGGAAAGTTGTAGGGTCCAGGAATTGTCTTCTGAAGAAATTCATAGAACCCTAGCCACGGTGGATGAGAAATTCATTGATATGTCTCAAAATATGTCCCTCCTCATGGTGGATCTAGTAAGAAATATCATACCTTTGGGGGATGTTAGAGGCTCTAAATGAAATATTAGATCAAAGGGGAAACCAGAAGAAAATGAAGACCTAGAAAACAAGTCAAGGAAAGAGCCTCAGAAAGAGAAATAAAGTTCTAGTGCCATTATACATTCATAATATTTATTTGAAATTCAATAAAAAGCGGATATAAATCCATACCAATGGGATATCGATGCACTAAAGTTGAATCATTGGTTGTATCAATTAGAGGTGTATTACTCTATTCATAATATAGATGAAGAGAAGAATATTTCATTTTCTCGATTAGAGGGCCATTTATTAACCTAGTGGGAAATCCACACAAAGACACTTAGGATGGATGATGATCCACCAATAACCAAGCAGGAGGATTTCAAAACCCTCATTAATTCCCAATTCTACTTTATCAGGTACGTAGAGGACCAATGGATTCATTGGCATTACTTTCGACAAAGGAAGGGGTAGAGTTTGCAAGAGTACACCATCAAATTCATAAATACAACTATCATGCTAGGTATCTCTCCAAATAACTTGTAATGTTTCCAAGCAGATTGGCTAGGAACTGAGGGTTTATTTTCTAATCTGTTTGTATTATTGTTTGAGTGTTTTTTCAGGTTTTCTTCTCAATGTTGTGCTCATATTGTTTTATTGAGTTTTATAACGTATGAAGGCTGAATATAACACAACAACCAATGGAAATAACAAAACACAACATAAATAACATAAGAGAATTCTCAATTAACTTCAGATCTTACCTTTATTTATATAATAAGTTGATCTCCATATGTGATATTTATAGATCTATAATGATATAGTAGAGATAAGAATTATGATTTGAATATGCCACCAAGAACAATGATATGAAGATGTGAGACATCCTAGATCCTCAATAACAACAGACAAATCAATACAAGATCAATTTCTTTCCCTTGAAGATTTGACAACTCTATTTCTGGCTAAGATACTCCCCACACTGGCTGTAGCAACCTAAGAAATTCAGCTTCCTTGAATAAGGCCCTCAAACCATTGTAAAATTTTTCCAAACTATATATTTGAGAATGTATAGTGCATATGAAGAGATTCCTCCACCAAAATATTAGATCTAGTCCTCCAACTCACTGAAACGTTAATGGAAAATGTGCCCCTCTTCATAAATTCACCCCAAGGCCACAATAAATTAATATGAAGAAGAAAACCACCAATAATGGTTGTGAAAGGGTGCTCTATGCCTGAAAAACTGTCCTGGAAAGAAATTTACTTCAAATCTCCCTTCAATTGACCAAATTGAACTAGTTCTCTTCCAACAATACACCCCACTTGCAGAAAACCTCTATATATGTTCCTTAACTCTCAAATACACTGCAAAAATCAACTTGTAGCCAAATAGAATGGCGAGGGTGGAATATTTCACTAGCTTGACCAATATTGGATCAGGAACAAAGGGATCTTTTACCTCCTTGCTTATCTCTAGGGTTTATTTACTCAAAACCCTCAAAATGTAAGTTGCATATCTCAAAAAGAAATAAGAGAAAATGATATGAATGAGGAGTGAGGTGCCCTCCTCTCTCTTTTATACCTACATCTTCTAATTTTCAGTTGATTTACTTTATTTATTTTTCTAAGGTTATTACTTTATTTTCTCGTCAAGTCAAATAACCCTTTTTTTTCTTTATCAAAGTCACTTTAACAATATAAAATTAAGTTCCTCAGTGACACTTTAGCGCCTCCTAACCCCTTTTACCCTTGAGACTATAGTCTAGAGGGGTGACTAAACAACTAAGTCCTCTAATGTTCGTGTCAAGGAGAGGGGAACATTACAGTCTCCCCTACTGGAAATTTATTTCCCACAAGCAATCCTTAACCTGTTTGTTGTAGCACCTCCTCACTCTCCCAAGTGGCATCTTCTATAGGAAATTTTTTCCATTTGACCAAGTATTCCTTATTTCCCTGTTCCATAGTTATTTCTCCCTCACCTCCAAAACTTTCTCTAGAATAAATATCAAGTTCCCTTCTTCATCAAATGGTGGTATCTCTTCATTAGCTACAACATGATGCCCCAATGTCCTCT
Organism: Picea engelmannii; assembly: GCA_009831015.1. Classification (NCBI taxonomy): domain Eukaryota; kingdom Viridiplantae; phylum Streptophyta; class Pinopsida; order Pinales; family Pinaceae; genus Picea; species Picea engelmannii. The sequence goes on along the minus strand of ML786209.1, from coordinate 670,603 downwards.
CTAGCCATGATACAGGGAAAACATTATGGATTTTTCTTCCATGTGGTAATTCTAATTCATATGCAACTTCCACAACTTTCCTTTGCACCTTGTCAGACCCATAAAAATGAGGTTAGATATTTTCAATGCCATTTTTCTTAATGGATACTTGTATATATCATTGTGTCCTCAAATACACAAAGAAAACTACCTCAAAAGTGCGCTCCACTCTATTGTTATCCACATTAACTTATGTTGGTTTTGAGCCCTTTGCAAATGGTATCTGATCTATTTGAGAATGTCTTGACTTTCCTATATCCACTCTTTATCCATAGGGGCCTTGATATCTCCAAACACAATCTCAATAAAAGTGAAGGGATCATAACTATATAAATATTTGAAGGGAGACATACTAATATACATGTGGTGAGTGGTGTTGTAGCAGTATTCACCCAGATAAAGCCACTTTACCCACACCTTTTTTTTCCCAATTACCTAATTGTAGAGGTAACCTTCCACCCACTTGTTCACTATCTCAACTTTCCCATATGATTGTGGATGGTAGCTAGTGTTTGGATTTAGCTCAGTTCCGACTAGCCTAAACAACTCCTTTCAAAAGATGCTCATAAATATTTTTGCCCTGTCACTCGCAATCATTTTGGGTAATCCATGCAACCTAAAAACCTCTCTGAGAAATAGATCTTCTAGTTGATATGTATTGAAGTCCACGAAGATGACGAAAAAGTGAGAAAATTTAGTCAAGCGATCAACTACCAAAAATATGCAGTACTTCACCTGGGCCTTGGGGAGACCTATAATGAAATCCATAGACACACTCTCCCACTTACACTATGGAATGGGTAGAGGTTGTAATAGACGTTTCGGGTGAGTATGCTCGTCTTTGATCTATTGGAAAGTGGTACACTCCTTGATGTGGTGCAGGCAAACTCCATTGAGAGCCTTCCAAGTGAATTTTTCCATTATATACCTATATGATTTAAGAAATCCTTGATGTCATGCTAATGATGAGTTATGAAATGCTTGAAGCACCCTCTTCTTGAATAAGGATTTTGGAACTAGATATATTATTCCCTTGTAATAATTGAAGTCATCTATAATCATCTACATGTCATCTTATAGTTGTCCATCCATTAACTCACATGCAAATTTGTTTTTAGAGTATTCCACCAATAGATGATATTTTCAATCAACTGATATATGTCACATGGAGTAGGCTGAGGGTCTTCTAAACAAGGCATCTGCTACAACATGTTTTTTCCCTTGACATATTCTATGTCAAAGTTACATGTATGAATCTTACTCACCCATTTTTTTGTCACTCATTAATGTCCTTCTGCTCAAGAATGTAATTGAGGCTATTATGATCTGTCTTAACCAAAACAATTTCTCCAACCGGATATTACCTGAATTTGGCCAAGGCATACGTTATGGCTAGAATTTATTTGTCATAAATAGTGTACAACAACACATCCCCCCTCAATTTTCGGCTCTCATAGTGATCCGTATTTTATGAGCAGAACGAAACAAATACAGATTATTAAAATATGCTTAACACAGAATAATAGAGATATAGTAAAACCGATTTTCTATTCAATAAGGAAATAAGCTGAAACTGTAAAATGCAGTGGAAAACAAGCTAGTTGGAATGGTGGCAGATTATCTCTGAGAAGAGATGTGACAGTTGCACTCATTCGCAAGAAGATGATTACAATGAGGCTTTGAAGGCCTTTTTACAATAAAAAGGAATGTATAAAACCCTATACATCCAAAAACCTAACCCTAGGAGATGAAGCACAAAAAGTCATGTGGGCCCCGTTTGGGTAAGTTAGTCGGTCAACTTCCTGGGGTCATAAATTTTTCATATAATCTTCGTTTTAGGCGCACGATAGCCCGTTGGAAAGGTATATCCGATTACTACACATTTTCGACTGTGGTGATCTCTAAAAACGTTGTTTAGGGCCTCAAAACATCCCCGCAAGTCAGGGACCTGAAAACTAGGAAAAAAACTGCCAAACTGGAAAACTGCCAAAATGAACCAGTTGGAATAGGTGGGAGGCCACCAACATCCATATGGATAAATCCTCCCCCCTTAGGAAGAAATGGCCTCCATTGCTTTAAGTTCCCCCATCAGATGAGGACATTTCTATTGAATTTGGCCCCGAGTGAGCTACTTGCCTTAGTGCAAGAGCTGCCCCGCTTTGACAACTCGATAAAGTTGGATCCTTTGTTGTCGGGTGCCCTTGATCTGTGTGTCCACAATATAATCACTGGATGCCTGTTGCATGCATTCAGGGTTGAGTTATGTTGGTGTCAACTTCTCTTCTATCTCCGAGGTGTCCAATAATGGTGGGAAATATGGCCGAAGGAGAGCCACGTTGAAGACTGGGTGCAAGCCAAGGAAAGGGGGAATGTTGAGCGCAAAATCATTTTCACCCACAACCTTGGTGATGGTGTATGGCCCATACCAGAGTGGGAGAAGCTTCCAATGGGGCCCTGTAAGGTGTTCTTTCTGCAAGTGCAACCAAAATTTTCCGCCCACCTAAAACTTATGTGGCACCTAGTGTTGATCATGGCGTTGCTTGTACTTGGCATTTGACTTCTGTAAAATATCCTGAACCTGTTGGCGAATGTGATGGATATTGTCAATGAACCAGGTGGCTTTGTTAGCTTCTAGTGGAGAAGGGGAAGAGTCGGTCGAGGTGTTCACCGGGGGTATTGCAACATCCATGGGGCCCAATGGTTGGAATCCCAACCCCACCTGAAAGGGGCTGTGGCCAGTTGAGTTATGTAGGACTCGGTTGTAGCTATGTTGGACATAGGGAAGAATCTCATCCCATGTGTGGGGGTGCTTGGAATTTTACATGCGTAGGATATGTATGATCATTCGATTGACAACCTCAGTTTAGCCCTCTATTTGGGGGTGGAAGGCAGTGGATTTGGTGAGCTTGGTATCCAACAGTGACCAGAGGCTCGACCAGAATGTGTTGAGGAATCGACTATCCCAATCTGAGACAATTATTTTTGGGATCCCAAAGTGTACCCAGATGCGTTCAAAGAAGATCTTGGCAGTGGCCTCTGAAGTGATGTTCTTCTTGTAGGCAGCCAGAATCACCATCTTGGAAAAGCGATCAACAACCAAAAAAATACAATCATTGCCCCTCTTGGTGGATGGGAGGCCTGACATGTAGTCCATGGATATGGATTCCCATGGCTTGTCAGGAGTAGGAAGAGGGGTGTACAATCCCTATTTCTTAGTGGTCGGTTTGGCAATAGCGCAGGCGGTGCAAAACCTGATATACTTGCTGACATCATGTCGAAGTTTCGGCCAGTAGAAATGTTTTTGCAGCACTACCACTGTATTTTCGATGCCAAAGTTTCCTACCACCCGACTGTAGTGAGCTTCCCATATCAGCTTCGCACGCTCACTTGATGAAACGCAGAGATGTCCCAAATGACACAACAACCCGTCTTGAATATGGAAATCAATGACCACTGAGTTTGCTCCCAACATTTGGTAGGTGGTGGAGAAGTCAGGGTCTGTCTCATAGAAGTGGGGCCATCTAGAGGTATCATGGCTGCAAGAGTCTAGCACCATGGTGGGTGTCGTGACTGGAGTTCGACTGAGGAAATCGCTAACTCGGTTGGTACTTCCTATTTTATACTTGATGTTGAGGTGGAACTGTTGTAAGTATGTGGACCACTTCTTATGGCAGTCATTCTGTAATTTGCCTTGGGTCTGCATGAATTGTAGTGGCTTGTGATTAGTGTGGATGACTTTCTCCTTCCCTGGAATGTAATGTCTCCACTGGCGATAGGCTTGCACAATGGAGTACATTTATTTGTCGTAAGTAGGTTATTTACGAATAACATATGATAGTGTCTCACTATGATATGCCACAGGATGGCCATGTTGAGTGAAAATGATGCCCATAGCATAGTCTGAAGCATCTGTCTCGATCTCAAAGGGATGTTGCAGGTCCGATAATGAAAGTACCGAGGATGAGCACAAGCGTTGCTTCAAGTCAGAGAAGGCTTGTTGTTGGGACAGGCCCCACACAAATTTTAACTTACCATCACCCCTGGTTACTTGCCTGAGGTCCCATGTGATATGAGAGAATCTCAACACGAACCTGTGATAGAAATTGGCGAGGCCCAAGAAGCTCTGAAGCTCACAGAGTGTGGTTGGGGCTAGCCAGTCATGGATGACCTGGATTTTGGCTAGATCCACATGCACACCATGCTGATCGAAGATGTATCCTAAGTAGTGGACCATGTCCATGCCGAAGGAGCATTTTCCCAAGTTTTCATATATTTTGTGCTGCCGCAGGGTGTGCAGAACCTATTGAATATGCTGCAAGTGTTCCGCCCAAGTCTTGTTGTAGATGAGGATGTCATCCAGATACACCACTACAAAAGTACTGGTGAAAGGTCGCAAGATATTGTCCATCATCCTCATAAAATTTGTTGGAGCATTTGTCAAACCAAAGGGCATGACCTTATTTTGACTTGAAGGTGGTCTTCCATACATCTGTATGTTCTATTGGGACCTGGTGGTAGCCAGACTTCAGATCAATCTTACTGAAGTATTTGGCCCCCGTGAGCTGATCAAGGAGGTCGTCAATTCAGGGAATCGGGTATCAGTTTCAGACTGTGATTTTATTTAGGGCCCAATAATCAATGCAGAGTCACCAGGTCCCGTCTTTCTTCTGCACCAGTACGATTAGGCTCCCACAAGGCGATGAGCTGGGACGGATGTGCCCCTTGTGGAGAATTTCTTGGATCTTCCTCTTGATCTCCTCATTTTCTAACAGAGAGCAGCAGTATACTGGTCCATTGGGTAGCAGTGTGTCTGGGGTCAGATCGATAGGATGCTTGACTTGGCAGTGCAGAGGTACCCCGGTAGGAGAGGAGAAGATATCTGAGTATTCTTCCATGACCTTATCCATTTTCTTTTGTTGTGTGGAGAGATCAGTCACAGAGGCCCTGGATGTGGCTGCGATCTTTCTCTTACTCTATAAGAGAATCACGAAGAAGACAAATTTCCCGGTTTGAGAGATGACCTTCCTGCATTGCTTGGCAGAGATCAGGGAAATAACACTGGGAGGGACTGCCTCGGGTATCCTGTACAATTTCTTGTTCAAAGTAATAATAAAAGTATGAAGCCTAGACTCATATACAACATGATGTTTCCATAAATAAGGTTGGCCCAAAAGAACATTACAAACTTCGAGAGGAGAAACATCACACAATACCTTGTCTTTGAAGGGCTTGATGTTGTACGATAGTCGACACTGTCGGTTGACATAGAGATCGCTTCCTTGGTGGAGCCATCCAATGGTGTAGGGATGCGGGTGCGGAGTTGTCAGCAGGTCTAGCTGCTTGACAACCTCCACTGAGATGAGTTTCTTCTAGCTACCGCTATCAATGATGAAGTGCAGCGGGGTGCCTTTTACCCACATATGCGAATGGAAAAGGTGCTCGCCTTCTTTTGGCTTGTCTAGTTCATTAGGCTGGAGCTTAGTGGTAGCAATGGTGGCACTGGGTTCCGTGTCAATGATCCGTCTTCCCCTTTCTGGTTTTGGCTCAGAGTCAGAACCCGCATATGATTAAGAGGATTTCACTTCAGCCACCAGTGAGTGCTTTGAGTGACAATCAACACTGTTATGCTAAGGGATGTTATGGAAGTCGCACCACTTCCTGGTATCCTTCTTTGTCTTTCTGGTGTCCTTCGTTGCTTGCGACTTGGACAGGTTATCCTAATACTATTCATATTTTCTCTGTCCTTTGTTCTGTAGGTTGGGTCCACCCTTTCCTGGTTTTTTCTGCGAGGGGTTCCCAGGACCAAATTATCGCGTCTTTTATTTGAGCTTCTGCTCGATTTTGACAGCATATCGATAGGCCGCCCCCAAGGATAAGATGTACATAAATTACATTTTGGTCTAGATGTATCTATGCAGAGCACCACAGTACTTGAGCACTAGATGTCGCTATGAATCTTTGATACCCAACTTGGTGCGCAAGGTATGGAAGATATTTGTGAAATCTAGCACTGCTTGGTCTCTTTCTTGTCGCAATGTGGTCCATTTGGTATGCAAATCATCATAGCTTCCGAAAGGGTAGTATTGTTCCTTAATAGCATCCCTGAAGGATTCCCAGGTGGCCGTGACTGTAAATAATGAGGGTTCCTCTTTTATATTTTTCTCACAGAAAGTTTCCCACCAATCTTTGACATGGGGAACAGCTTTGAGGAGCGCAAAAGTTATTTTTTCTCTATTTGAAAAGTTATGGACAGAAAAATACCCTTCTAGTAGATTCAACCACTTGTCTACAACATCCGCGTCTATCTGACCTTCAAATATAGGAATGTCGAAGTTGATCTGTACCTTGAAGGGGGTAGCACCTCCGCTCGAGGAAGATGTGTCGCTTGTTGGTAGCTGCCGAAGGATTTTCTCGAAACTATCCATCATATCGTTCCTCTGTTGCGTGAGGGATTCCTCAAGAAACATTTTGAAAGGATCTCCTGTCCCGTCATATTTATTTTCTCCTTCCATGAGAGGTCGTTTGGGCGTGCGAGAGGTTTTGTCCTCAAGAGAAACAAGCTCAAGACCCAATTCTTTGTACCCCGACCTCGTTGGGGACATGCATTAAGATGACAAGGAGCAGACCACTCTGATACCACTGATCCATATTTTATGAGCAGAATGAAATGAATACAGATTATTAAAATATGCTTAACATAGAAGAACAGAGATACAGTAAAATTGGTTTTCTATTCAATAAGGAAATAAGCTAAAACTGTAAAATGTAGCAGAAAACAAGCTTGTTGAAATGGTGGCGGCTTATCTCTGAGAACTGATGTGACGGATGCACCCATTCGCAAGAATATGATTACAATGAGGCTCTGAAGGCCTTTCTACAATAAACAGGAATGTCAAAAACCCTAGACATCCAAAAACCTAACCCTACGAGATGAAGCGCCAAAAGTCATGTGGGCCCCGTTTGGGTAAGTTAGTCAGTCAACTTCCCAGAGTTGTAACTTTTGCATACGATCTCCGTTTTAGGCGCACAATAGCCCGTTGGAAAGGGCATTGTCAACTGTGGCGATCTCTAAAAATGTTGTTTAGGGCCTCAAAACGGCCCTGCAAGTCAGGGACCTGAAAACTAGGAAAAAAACTGCCAAACTATAAAACTACCAAAATGAACCATTTGGAATAGGTGGGAGGCCACTGACATCCATATGGATCACATAGGAAATTGGATGCCTATTTTTCATGAGAAGAACTCCAACACCCTCTCCTGATGTGTCACACTCCAAGATGAATGTTTGACAAAAATATGTCAAGGATAATATTGGAAAAGTGCTCATCACCTTCTTCATTTTGTCAAAGGTTAATTGTGCATCATGATTCCACTTAAATGAACCCTTCCTGTTCAAATAAGATAGAGGTGTGCATAATTGGGAGAACCTCTTGACAAACTTCCTGTAATAACTGCAAATACCAAGAAATCCCCTGAGCTCTATGAGTGTTTTGGGAGTGGGCCAATCAATGATTGCTTGGATATTTTCTTGGTGAACCTATACCCCTTTTGCCCCAATAATGTGCCCCAAATAGTGTACCTCAGTCACTCCAATTTCACATTTTACTTCCTTGTAATATAGTTATTTTTCTCCCATGATGCTCAAGATATCATCCACATGTTTGAGGTGATCCTCTCAGGTTCTACTGTAAATTATCAAATCATCAAAGAATACACGTAGGAAATTTCTTATTTTTTTGTTGAACACATGGTTCATGCATGCCTGGAAGGTGGTTGGTGCATTGGTCAAGCCAAAAGGCATGGAAAGGAACTCATAATACCCATAGTGGCATCTAAAGGATGTCTTATGTATGTCTTGTTCCCTCATCTTGATTTGACGGTATCCAGAGAAAAAATCAAATTTAGTGATGTATATTATGCCATGTATCTCATATAACAGCTCATCTATCATGGGAATGGGATACCTTTTTTTGATGGTTCTCATATTCAAGGCCCTGTAATCAATTCACATGCACATAGTTCCATCTTTCTTCTTCACCAACACAACTGATGATGCAAAATAAATTTAACTTGGTCTAATACACCCAATGAGTAATAATTCTTTAATATAATTCTCAATCTCATCCTTATCCTTCTTGGGGTGCCTGTATGGTGTAGTGATGACCGATTTGGCCCATTATTCAATTCTATGATGTGTTCAAAACCCCTATCTAGTGGTTGACCCAGAGGAATTGATTCAAATACCCTTTTATTCTTGTGAAGGTTTATCTGCATGTCTGGAGGATATTTCTTTCTCTTTCCATTATTTTCTTCCATAATAAAGCACTCAACTTCATAGGCCACCTCCTCATGCCTAAATATTGCATGCATTTCCTTGGAAGTCACTACTCTAGGCACATCTCCTGTCATCCCCTTAAGTGTGACCCTCTTCCTTTATTATATGTTGGAAGATATTTACATGGTATTATAGTTGGTTGTAATTGGTACCAACGTGATAAGCCACTCCAAACCTAATATGATATTAGTGTCTGGAATTTCGACTACATAGAAATCATGTGTTAAGGTGTACCTACCAAATGTCAAGCTCATCTATGGAATATACCTAGCACAAGCCATAGTGCTACCTTCTACTACCTCAACCAAGAAACCCTCAAATTCTACTGTGGCAATGTGTTTCCTTTCTACCATAGAAATATCAATGAAATTGTGAGAAGCCCCTCCATCAATTAACATTATGGTTTGTTGTCCCTACACCACTCCCTTCATTTGAAAAGTATTAAAATTGGGCAATCCACTAATAGAGGAAACAATAACCTTATTGAGTCATGCATCATGATGTGAGGGTACCTCATCAACCTTTGCATGCAAGGCTTGTTCTTCCTCCCTGTGGCTCATCTGTATGTTATGGATGGCTCCACTCTCCTCATCATTTGTCTCTTCCTCACTATCATTCAACACTTATATATAATGAATATTCCCTTTTCCCATACACCTATGACATGGATGCCATGGTTCTTTGCAAGTGAAGCACAATTGCTTCCTCCTCAACTCTCGTCTTGTACCTTCATCCATATTTCCCTTTCCCTTGTCAATATATTTGGTGTCTCGACCCCTTGTAATGATTGGGGGTCTAGGTGTAAACTTGTTTTTATTGGTTGCTCCTACTAGATATCTAGTGCACTCAATGACATCCTGTAAGGTTATATGATTGAAGGCCTTAATCCATCCACATATTGGTTATGTCAAAACTTCTATATACATCATTAGTAACCTATATTATGACATGTTAGGGACCATAACAAACACTTTCTGGAACTCCTCAATGAAGGCTTTAGCTAACCATGTCTTCCTAATTTGTGTGATCTCCCTGAAGTGAAGCTCTAGATCCTACCTATCAAATATATCCATGATTCTCTGGGTGAATAAACGGTATGAAGTGACATTCTCATGACCCAAAGTGGTCATTCCATGAAACCACTAGCCATGTGCTTTACCATTCAATTGTAATGTTTCAACTTTGATGACCTTCTCCTCTTCCATGGGATTCAACTAAAGGAATGCATCCATATTTTGTACCCAATCCTTGTATGAAATATGACTTTATCCATTGTAGTGGGGCATCTCCATTCTTCCTCCCTTGCACCCTATTTCACTGTCTCTTATGTAATGTCCCTTAGAAATTTTCTTATGCATTAGGTGGAAATATTCTCCTAGGGAAACTTGTCTTCAAAAAACTACACTTAGAGAGTTATATGCTCTCTCCAAATCCTCCCAATATTCCTCAATGCCTCCATACACAAAGTAATTTGTGTCCCTTGGTCATGCCTCCAAGAAGGTAGGAGTATATGGCCTAGGTGTGGTCCTGCTAGCTATGTGGGAAAGAGAATGTGTGCCTATAAATGATCTAGGGTCCTCTGCATGATATTTATTCCCAAATTCCTGATCATGACTTGTTCCCCCCTAAGATCCACCAAACCCTTGGTTTCCTCCAAAGAGAGGTGGGTCCTTGCCATGTCTTTGTTCCATCAAGAATTGACCGAGTATACTCTGATGATTGTGATGTTCCTCCATTATGGCTATCATTCTATCCTGGCCTTTCTGAAAATTTATAAAGGATATATTTAGTTCTTCGTGTCCCATATAAAAATGATTCTGCATCTCTTCTAGACTACGCTTCATGACAAATTGGTTGTTCTGTAAAGTATGATTCACTATTTGAATCACCCTTTCAGCTAAAAGTGTTACTTCTTCTCACCCTGCATTTTTTGTTTCATGTGTTTCCCCCATGCTTTATTCCGGTTCTTCTATATTTGGAATATAGGATACATGTTGTTCCCCATGACATATCCTCCTGGGAATGATTCTTTTATCACAGGTTGATGAAAAAATTATCTTTGATACCACTATAATGTTCCCAAGAATCTTAGAAAGGAACCGAGGGTTTATTTTCTGATCTGTTTGTACTATTGTTTGAGTGTTTTTACAAGTATACTTCTAAAAATTTCATTAGGAGTGTTTGATTTACTTTTATAACTTATGAATGCTGAACATAACAAAAAAATCGATGGAAATAACAAGACACAACAAAAATAACACAAGAGAATGCTTAAATAACTTCATATCTGACCTTTATTTAGATAATAAGTTGATCTCCATACATGAGATTTACATATTTAGAATGATATATTAGAGATAATAATTATGATATAAATATGCCACCAAGAACAATTATATGAATATGTGAGACCTCCTATATCCTCAATAACAACATACAAATCAATACAAGACCAATTTATTTCCCTTGAAGATTTGACAAATCTAGATCTGGCTGAGATGCGCCCCACACTGGCAGTAACAACCTACAAAATTCAGATTTCTTGAATAAGGCCCTCAAACCCTTGTAAAATGTTGCCAAATTGTAGATATGAGCATGTATAATGCATATCAAGTGATTCCTCCACCAAAATCCCATATCTAGTCCTCCAAATAACTGAATTCTCGATGGCGAGTGTACTCATCTTCATAAATTCACCCCAAGGACATAATAAATTAATATGCAGAACAAAACCACCAATAATGGTTTAGAAAGGGTGCTCTAGGCATAGAAAACCCTCCTGGAAAGAGATTTACTTCAGATCTCCTTTCAACTGACCAAATCGAACTAGTTCTCCTCCAACAGTGTTCCCTGCCTACATAAAACCTCCAGATCTTCTTCTTAATTCTCCAATCCACTTCAAAAATCAACCTATAGTTGAATAGAATGGTGAGGGTCGAATATTTCACCATCGTGACCAAGCTTGGATTAGGAACAAAGGGATCTTTCCCCTCCTTGCTAATCTCTAGGATTTGTTTACTCAAAACCCTCAAAACGTAAGATGCAGAGCTCAAGAAGCAATAAGATAAAATGACATGAATGAGGAGTGAGTCACCCTCCTCTCTCTTCTATACCTCCATATTATAATTTTCAGTTGAGTTATTTTATTTCTTTTTCTAAGGTTATTAATTTATTTTCTCCTCAAGTCAAATAACCCTTTTTTTTCTTTATCAAAGTGACTTTAATAATATACCATTAAGTTCCTCAGTGAAACTTTAGCACCTCCTAACCCCTTTTACCATTGGGAATAAAGTATAGAGGGGGGACTATACTACTAAGTCCTATAATGTTCTTGTCAAGGAGAGGGGAACATTACAGTCTCCCCTACTGGAAATTTCTTTCCCACAAGCAATAGTAAACTTGTTTGTTGTAGCACCTTTTCACTCTCCCAAGTGACATCTTCTATCTGAATTTTTTTCCATTTGACCAAGTATTCCTTAATGTCCTTATTCAGTAGTTGTTTTTCCCTCACCTCCAAAATATCCTCTTGAATCAAGATCAAGTTCCCTTCTTCATCATCTAGTGGTAGCTCTTCATTAGCTACAACATGCTTCCCCAATGCCCTCTTTAGGCATGGTACATGGAAAACATTGTGTATTTTTCTTCCTTGTGGTCATTCTAATTCATATGCCATTTACCCAACTTTCCTTTGCACCTTGTAAGGCCCATAGAAATGAGGTTTGATATTTTCAGTTCCATTTTTCATAATGGATGCATGTTTGTATGGTTGTAGCCTCAATTACACCAAGTCCCCTACCTCAAACGTGAGCTCCACTCTATGTCTGTCAGCATATAACTTCTGCTAGATTTGAGCCCTTTGCAAATGGTCTTTGAGCTCTTTGAGAATTTCTTGACTTTCATGTATACACTCTTTATCCATAGGGGATCTACTATCTCCAAACACAATCTCAATGAAATTGAGGGGATCATAATTGTATAAATATTTAAAGGGAGACATACCAATATAATTGTGGTGAGTGGTGTTGTATCAGTATTCACCCAGATAAATCCACTTTCCCACACTTTTTGTTTCCCATTTACATAATTGTGTATGTAACCTTCCACCCATTTGCTCACTATATCAGTTTTTCCATCTGTTTGTGGATGGTAGCTAGTGCTAGGAGTTAAATAAGTTCCCTTTAGCCTAAATATCTCTTGTCGAAATATGCCCATAAATCTATTGTCCCTGTCACTCACAATAGTTTTGGGCAATCCATGCAACTTGAAAACCTCCATGAAAAATAGATCTAGTACCTGAGATGCGCTGAAGTCCATGGAGATAGAGAAAAATTGAGAAAATTTAGTCAAGTGATTAACTACCACAAATATGCAATCCTTCCCATGTGCCTTGGGGAGACCTGTAATGAAATCCATAGACACACTCTCCCACTTATGCTATGGAATGGAGATAGGTTGCAATAGACCTGATGGGAGAGTGTGATCATATTTGTTCTAGTGGAAAGTGGTACACTCCTTAATGTGGCACATTACATATCCCTTGAGACCTTTCCAAGATAATGTTTCCCTTATCCTCATGTATTCTTTAATAAATCCTTGATGCCCTACTAATGATGAGTCATGAAATTCTTGAAGCACCCTCTTCTTGAATAAGGATTCTGGAACTAGATATATCCTTCCCTTGTAACAAATAATGTCATCTATAATATTGTACATGTCATCATGTAGTTATCCATCCACCAGCTCACATGAAAAATTGTTTTTAGAGTATGCAACAAATATATGAGATTTATCCCCGGATGGGGTGCCACGAAGAAATCAGGAGACACGCGGACTGCTGTCGGGACGCATTATCAATGCATCAACCGACGAACATCCCTTCCGACATTAATTCACCATGGTTTGCAGCAGCTACTACCATATGACGAGCCTCCTCGCGTGAGGGAGATGTACCAGCCTCCAGCGCATCCAGCACCAAGCCTTAATGGCTTTGGCAGTCACGGTAGCCTTACACCTTATCACAGGGATGAATTGCGCAGAGAAGCATTGGCTCCTTGCAGTGTTCACTCCACCAGCACATCCGTAGCATATTCCATCAGAGCAGAGATTCAAGGCACAGCTGACGCTCTGGAGCAGAGAAGCCAGTCTGCCAGGAACCCTGGTCCCTTCCAGAGTCTCCACCATGCCAAGGATTTGAGGAAAATCGCGCAGGGGTGCCTCCTGGTACATGGCCGAGTCTCAGCGCCAGCGACAGAGGAAGTTTGAACGGGCACTTTCCATAGCGTCCACTCGACGGAGAAGAAGACCATGAACGCCACCCATGGAGTACGTGGAGGAAATTACCTTGGAGGAAGCCATGCAGAGCCACCCCACTACTGAATTCGGAAAGGAAGACAAGCCCCCGCCCGGGGACACCCCGCAGAATCTCATAGCCAACAGCTCGGAGGACTTTTTCCCCACCTGTTTTGTGGAAGAGGAGACCCTGCATAATCTCATTGCCAACAGCTCGGAGGACTTTTTCCCCACCTTTTTTGTGGAAGAGGAGACCCCTCTTGATGCTACCATAGGGATGGTGACGCTACCGGAGCATCTGACCAGAGAAACGATGGACTCCAAGCACCGAGCCTCCGTCGACAGCGGCAGACTGGAGCAGCCATCATTTTCTGAATTATGGCACCTTCCACTCATCTTTGAGCTCAGAAGTCTAATGGATGACCAAGTTTTTCGCCTCACCAGGATCGACCAAAGGCTGGACATTCTCTTTGCAGCCCGCTCCAAGAATCTTCCACAGTGTCAATGTCCGACGTGTGCGCAGACGTACTCACTTCCAGCAGGCTGGTGACAGTAGAGGAACGAGAGGAAGTGCGCGGGTAAAATGGTTCAATGATGATTTTGGTTAGGGGTACTTCTCTTGTTCTGCATATAGCTCTAGTTCAGTTAGCTTGCTCAGTTTCTTCATATCTAGCTATGGCATACTTTTTTGAAACTCATAAGTTTGATAGTCCTGGTTTCCTTCGGGCATGGCATAACCATGTCTATTTTGATAACAGAGCAACACCTCGCTTAGGATGCTCCGCTATCCCAGTTTCCTGCTTAGGCGGGACAACTGGCATCATCAACAGTTACTGTATGTTGTTTATGTTACTATAATAGGATCCACCTTTTTAAAAAAAAATATATATATATGAGATTTATAATCAACTGATATCTCTGACATGGAGTAGGATAAGGGTCTTCTAGACAAGGAATATTCTGCAACATTGTTTTTTCCCTTGACATATTCTATGTCAAATTTATATGCCTGAATCTTACAGACCCATTTTTGTTGTATCTCATTAAGGTCCTTCTACTCAAGAAATTACTTGACGCTATTATGATTTGTCCTAACCACACATTTTTCTCCAACCAAATATTTCTTGAATTTGGCCAAGGCGTGCATTACGGATAGCATGTATTTGTCATAAATGTTGTAAAAAAAACTCATTCCCCCTCAATTTGCATCTCTCATAGGAAATTGGATGCTTATTTTGCATGAGAATGTAATGTTCCCAAGAAGTTTCACTAGGAACCTTGGTTTATTTTCTGTTTTTTTATGTTATTGCTTGATGTGTTTATGCAGGTTTTGCTTCACAAAGTTGCACTCTGTGACTTGGATTGAGTTTTAGAGCATATGGGCGCTCTTGGATATAACATAATAATGCATGAAAAACACAATATACAAGAGATAAAACAATAAAAATGCTCAAATAACTTCATATCTGACCTTTATTTAGATAATAAGAAGACATCCATACATAAGATCTGCAGATCTGGAATGATATAGAAAGATAAAGAAGTTTGGGATGAATATGTCACCATGATACAAAAAAATAGACAAATAAGACCTCCTAGGTCTCCAATAGCTACATGAAATATAATACAGGATTGTTTTCTTTCCCATGAAGACTTGAAACCCTTAGATCTGGTGATGATGCACCCCAACTAGCTGAAGAAAGCTAAGAAGTTTGGATTCCTTTGAGATGGCCTTCAAACCCTTGAAAAATACTTCCAATATATAGATCGGGGGATATATAGTTCTTATGGATAGATACCTCAGTCAAACCCTAAGATCTATCCCCCCAACTCAATGTTCCCTCAATGAACAATATGCACCTCTTTAGAAATTCGTCCCAAGGCCACAATAAAATAATAAGCAAGAGAATCCCTCCAATAGAATATGAGAAAGAGTTATTTAGGCCTAGAAAACCCTCCAAGGAATATATTTTCCTTAGATATCCATTCTCCACCTCAAATCAAATTCATCTCCTCCAAACAATGTGCCTCGCCTGTAGGAAACCCTCAGAACTGCACCTTGCCTCCTTCTTTCATTGTAGAAATTAAATTGTAGATGAATAGAATGGTGAGTGTTGGGTCTCAGAAATTTCACATTTTCATTCTATTTTCCTTTCACTATTCCTCTCATTCATCCATATTCCATTATTCCATTTACCGTTCATGATACCATTTTCATAAATTAATTATGGGTTTACCTTATTATTTTCCAATTCATTTCTTTTAAGTATTTTTGAGAATTTATGATTAAATATTAGAAAATCTACATGTTTTCATTAATATCTCAAGTTTGGATGAGATTTGTAATGTGTAGGATTATTTGAAAGAATTATTCAAAAATAATCTTGAATATTTCCTCCACCATTTCAAGGATTTAAAGATAATTATTCAAGGTAATTCCAAGGAGGAATATCATGAGAGGATTTGTGAGGATTTGAAGGGATAAGTATTTTGTAATAATGGGAATTTGGTTGAGAGAAAAGTGGATCTACAATTATGAGTTGCTTATCCTCTTTTCAAAGCAACTCATGTATAAATATGAGTGATCTCACTTCATTTGAGAGGAATAAATTAGGATTAGAGAAGTCTTGAATGGAGTCCTTGGATGGTACGGAAGGGTCCTTGTTTTCCAAGTCTTTTGTTAGCCATTGATTAGTAGGAGTTTCATGATTTCCATTATTGTGTCATGGAATGGATTTGATTATTGTGATGTAATAGATTGAGATTTCTTTATTGTTAATGTGAGATCACATATGTTGTCACTTCTGTCTATTAATTGTCATTTGTTTCTCTTCACATGATTCTTTTTTTTTTTATGCAATTTCACATTTCCAAGTTGATTTAATTTAAACAATTTAATTCTAGTTGTGTGTTTTAGTTTCAAGCATTAGATTAGGTTAATTTAGCTTCAATCCCGCATATACTATCCATTTTCTTCGTAAGTCTACGAACTCCTCGGGTTGACAATTAAATGATTGGGCACTTATTAAACAACAATATTTAACCCCAACAGTGAGGGAGGAATATTTCACCTCCTTGGCTAATATTGGACCAGGAACATATGGATCTTTCACCTCATTTTTGGTCTCTAGGGTTTGTTTACTCAAAACCCTCAAAACACAAGTTTCATATCTCAATAAGAAATAGAGAAAAATGACATGAATGAATGAGAGAGGCACCCTCCTCATTCTTTTATACCTCCCTTTTCTAATTTCCAGTTGAGTTACTTTATTGCCTTTTCTAAGGTTATGAATTTATTTTCTCCTTAAGTAGAATAACCCTTTTTTTGCTTTATCAAAGTCACTTCAATAATATATCATTAAGTTCCTTAGTGACAATTTAGAACCTCCTAACCCCCTTTCACCCATGGGACTATATTATAGAGGGGTAACTATACTACTGAGTCCTTAATGTTATTTTTAAGGAGAGGGGAACTTTACAGTCTCCCCTACTGGAAATTTCTTTCCCACAAGCAATCATAAACTTGTTTGTTGTAGCACTTGTTCAGTCTCCCAAGTGGCATATTATATAGGAAAACTTTTCCATTTAAACAAGTATTCCTTAATGTCCCTGCTTTTTAGTTTTTTTTCCCTCACCTCCAAAACCTCCTATGGAATCAAGGTCAAGTTCCATTCTTCATCAACTCAGGGTAGCTCTTCATTATTTACAGCATGTTGTCCCAATTCCCTCTTTAGACATGATACATGGAAAACATTGTGGATTTTTCTTCACTGTGGTAATTCTAGTTCATATGAAACTGCACCAACTTTCCTTTGCACCTTGAAAGGCACATAGAAACAATGTTTGAGATTTTCAATGCCATTTTTATTAAGGGGTTCATGTCTATATGTTTGTAGTCTCAAATACACCTAGTCACCTACCTCAAAGGTGCGCTCCACTGTATTCCTATAACCATGTAATTTCTATTGGTTTTGGGCTCTTTGCAAATGGTCTTTGAGTTCCTTGAGAATGTATTAACTTTGTTGTATCCACTCTTTATCTATAGGGGCCATGCTATCTACCAACACAATATCAAAACAAGTGAGGGGATCATAACTGTATAAATAGTTTAAGGGAGACATACCAATAGACATCTGGCGAGTGGTATTGTAGCAGTATTCACCCAGATAAATCCACTTGACCCTGACATGCTTTTTATTGTCTAGATACATAATTGTGGAGGTAACCTTCCACCCACTTGTTTACTATCTGATTTTTTCCATCAGTTTGTGGATGATAGCTAGTGTTTGGGGTTAACTCAATAACCACTAGCCTAAACAACTTCTAAGAAATGATGCTCATAAGTCTATTGTCCCTGTCACTCACAATCATTTCGGGTAATCCATGCAACCTAAAAACCTTCCTAAAAATTAGATCTTCTACCTTAAATGCACTAAATTCCATGGAGATGGAGAAAAAGTGAGAAAATTTAGTCAAATGATCAACTACCAAAAATATGCAATCCTTCCCATGTGCCTTGGGGAGGCCTGTAATGAAATCCATAGACAAACTCTCCCACTTATGCTCTAGAATGGGGAGAGTTTGTAATAGACCTGTTGGGTGAGTGTGATCATATTTGTTCTTTTGAAAAGTAGTACACTCCCTGATGTGGTGCATGGCATCTCCCTTGAGACCCTTCCAAGAGAACCTTTCCCTTATCTTCCTATATGATTTTAAAAAGCCTTGATGCCCTGCTAATGACAAGTCATGAAATGCTTGAAGCACCTTTTTTTTGAATAAAGATTCTGGAACTAGATAGATCCTCCCCTTGTAATAAATGATGTCATCAACAATCCTGTACTTGTCATCCTGTAGTTGTCCATCCATTAATTCACATGCAAATTTGTTTTTAGAGTATTCCACCAATATATGAGACTTCCAATCAACTTATATCTTTGACATGGAGTATGTTGAGGGTCTTCTAGAAAAATTATCTACTACAACATTGTTCTTCCCCATGAAATATTCTATGTCAAAATTATAAGATTGAACCTTTCTCACCCACTTTTTTTGTCTTTCATTAAGTTCCTTCTACTCAAGAAACTACTTGAGGCTATTATGGTCTGTTCTAAAGATGAATTTTTTTCCAACTAGATATTACTTGAATTTGGCCAAGGAATGAATTATGGATAGCATTTATTTATCATAAATGGTATACAGAAACTCAGGCCCCCTCAACTTGCATATCTCATAGGCAATTGGATGCCTATTTTTCATGAGAACAACTCCAACACCCTCACCTGATGTGTCGCACTCCAAGATGAAAGGATAAGAAAAGACAAGAAAGGATAATATAGGGAAATTTCTCATCAACTTATTCATTGTGTCAAATGTTGACTATGCCCCAATACTCCACTTAAATGCCCCTTTCCTAGGAAAACCAGTTAGGCATGCGAAAAGTTGGGAGAAACCCTTGAAAAATTCCTATAATAGATGCAGATGCCAGGAAATACCTTGAGTTTTGTAAGTGTTTTTGGTGTGGTTCAGTCAATGACGGTATAAATATTCTCTTGATGAAAATGTACCCCCTTTTCTCCAATAATGTGTCCCATTTAGAGGACCTTTGTCATCCCAATTTTAGATTTTTTTTCTTTGGCATATAAAGACTTCTTCTCCATGATGCTCAAGATCTCATCCACATGTTTTAGGTTCTTCTCGGATGTTTTGTTGTAAATAATAAAATCATCAAAGAATATAAGAAAATACTTCCTCATTTTTTTGTTAAACAAATGGTTCATTCAAGACTGAAAAGTGGCTAGTGCACTAGTCAGGACAAAAGGCATGACAAGGAACTCATAATGTTCAAAGTGGCATCTGAAGGCTGTCTTATTGATGAATTTCTCCCTTATCCTGATCTGGTAGTATCCAGAGCACAAATCAATTTTTGTGAAGTATACTGCACCAAGTAGCTCATCCAACAATTCATCTATCCTGGGAATGGGATACTTGTTCTTAATAATTCTCTTATTCAGGGCTCTATAATCTATGCACATGCGCATAGTCTCATCCTTATTTTTACCAACACAATCGATGATGCACATGAGCTTAAACTTGGTCTGATATGTACCATGGATAGAAATTCTTTGATGGGGCTCTCTATCTTGTCCTTGTGCTTATTTGGGTGTCTGTAAGGTGTAGTGATGAATAGTTTGGTCCCTTCCTCCAATTCTATAATTTGTTCGAATCCCCTATCTGGTGGTTGACTTGAAGGAATAGGCTCAAACACCTTTTTATGGCTGTGAAAGATTATTTTTTGTCTAGAGGGTATTTATTTTTTTCCCCATCATTTGTTTCCATAATGAAAAATTCAGATGCATAGGGAACATCCTCACGCCTAAATATTGCATGAATTTTCTTGGTTTTCAGAACTTTAGGTGAATCCCCTATCATCCCCTTAAGCGTGACTCTTTTCCCCTCTTCCATGTTGAAGGATTTTTTTGTGGTTTTGTAATTAGTGGTAATTGGTCCCAAGGTGCTAAGATAATGCGCACCTAATATGATATTAGTGTCACGAATGTCCACTACATAAAAATTATGTGTCAAGGTTTATTTTCCCAAGTTCAAGCTCATTCGTGGAATGTACCTGTCACAAGCCATAGTATTCCCTCCTACTACCTCAACCAAGACTTCCTCAAAACCAACTATGGGAATATGTATCCTCTCTACCATATAAACATCAATAAAATTATGAGAATATCCTCCATCAATCAACGTTGTTTCCCTTTGTCCCTGGGAAAATCCTTTCATTCGAAAAGTGTTAAACTTATGCACTCCACTCATAGAAGCAATATTAACCTTCTTAAGTCTTGCATCATGGTTTAATGTTGCCTCATCACCTTTCACATGCAAGGATTCTTCTTCTTCCCTATGTATCGCCAGTATATTATGTATATCTCCACCCTCCTCATCATATGTCTCCTCCTCACTGTTAGACACCACTTCTATATAGTGAATTTTCCCTTTTCCCAAACACATATGACCTAGCTGCCATGGTTCTTTGTAGGTGAAGCATTGTTTCTTCGTTCTTAAATGTCTTCTTTTTTATTCATCCAACTTCCCCTTTCCTTTGTCCATATCCTTAGTATCTTGGCCCCTTGGAATTATGGCAGGCCTAAGTGTAAATATGATTTTGTTAGCTACCCCAACTAGATCTCTGGTGCACTCAATGGCATCATGTAAGGTTATAAGCTTAAACTCTTTAACCGATTCTCGCACAGGTTCATACAATCCTTCTATATACATCATTAGTAATCTATATGCTGACACATCCAGAACCATAGTTGACACTCTCTGAAACTCCTCAATAAAGGCTTCCACTGATCATGTCTTCCTAATCTATGTAAGCTCCCTGAAATGAAGTTATGGATCCTTTCTATAAAACCTATCAATGAGTCTCTGAGTGAAGAGACAATAATAAGCGACATGCTCATGTCCCAAGGTGATCATCCCATGAAACCACCAATCATGCACCTTTCCCATCAATTACAATGTTGCAAAATTGATGGCATTCCCTTCCTCCATGGTATTCAATTGGAGGTAAGAATCCAACTTTTTCACCCATGTTCTCGCTGAGATTTGATTTGATCCATCAAAGGTTGGAAACTCCATTCTTCCTTCCTCGTGCCCTAGTTCATTGTCACCTCTATAATAATCCTTGGATCTTCTTTTCCTCTTGAGGTGGAAATAATCCCCCATGGAAACATGTATCCTGAATCCAACACTCATGGCATTGTACTCCCTTTATTTGGACTCCCATTCATACCATAGACTCTCTTGATTTAAGGCATTAGTGTCCCTTCGTTGTGCATCTAGAAACGTAGGCATGCACAATCTATGATTAGATCTTCTATATGTGTGAGATTGGGTTGGTATACCTTCATTTGGTATATACCCTTATGGATGGCCATTATGTATGGAATCCTCATGATTCCCATTTCCCCCGTGAGACCCACTAGCATCATGATTTCCACCAAATAAGGGTGGATATTTACCATGCCTTTGCTCCATCAAATACTGAGAAATAATACCCTAGTGTTTGATCTGTTCCTCCATTAAGGATATCATTTTTTCATGTCCTCTTTGGAAGTTTGCAAAGGATAGTTTGAGTTATTCCTGCCCCAAGGATAAATGATTCTACATCTCCTCTAGGTTGTGTTGCATAGTAACCTAGTTGTTTTGCAGTTCATCATTCCTTGTTTGAATCACCCTTTCAACCAAGAAAGATGCCTCTTCTGGTGTTGCATTTTATGTATCATGAGTTTCCCCCATACCGACTTCTGTCTCTTCTCCTTCAGGAATACCTGATATAGGTTGTCCCCCATGGCCTCTTCTCCTAGTCATCAATGTTTTATCACAAGTTGGTAAAGGAATTTATTTTGATACCACTGTAATGTTACCAAGCAATTTCGCTAGGAACCTTAAGTTATTTTATGATTTGTTTATGTTATTTCATGATTTGTTTATGCAGATTTTGCTTCACAAAGTTGCACTGGGTGACTTGGATTGAGTTTTAGAGCATATGTATCTTGGATATAACACAATAATTAATGAATAACACATGATATAAGAGATAAAACAGTTAAAATGCTCAAATAACTTCAGATATTACCTTTATTTAAATAATAAGTTGACCTCCATACATAATATTTTCAGATCTAGAATGATATAGCAAGATAAAGAAGTATGGGATGAATATGTCACCAAGATACAAAAAAATAGAGATATAAGACCTTTTAGGCCCTTAGTATCTGCATGTAAGGCGATGCAAGATCGACTTCTTTCCCTTGATGATTTGAAACCCTCAGATCTGGTGATGATGCGCCCCAACTGGCTAAATAAAGATAAGAAATTAAGCTTCCTTGAAGATGGCCTTCAAACCCTTGAAAAATACTTCCAACATGTATATCGAGGGATATATAGTTCCTATGGAGAGATCCCTTAGTCAAACCCTCATATATATATTCCCCCAACTCAATGTTCCCTCAATGAACAATGCACTCCTCTTCATAAATTCATCCCAATGCCATAATAAAATAATAAGCAGGAGACTCCCTCCAATATAAGATGTGAAAGGGTGATCTAGGCCTAACAATCCCTCCAAGGAAGGGATTTTCCTCAGATATCCCTTTTCCACCTCAAATCGAACTGATCTCCTCCAAAAAATGTGCCCCACCTGTAGGAAACCCTCACTATTTCACCTTGCCTCCTTATTTCACTATAGAAATTAACCTATAGCTAAATAGAATAGTGAGGGAGGAATATTTCACCTCCTTGTCCAAGCTTGGACAATGAACAAAGGGATATTTCACCTCGTTGCTACTCTCTAGGGTTTGTTTACTCAAAACCCTCAAAATGAAAGTTGCATAGATCAATAAGAAATAGAGAAAAATGACATGAATGAATGAGAGAGGCACCCTCCTCTTTCTTTTATACCTCCATTTTCTAATTTCCAATTGAGTTAAAAAAAAATTCTAAGGTTATGACTTTATTTTCTCCTTAAGTCAAATAACCCCTTTTCCGCTTTGTCAAATTCACTTCAATAATATATCATTAAGTTCCTTAGTGACACTTTAGAACCTCCTAACCCCATTTCATCCATGGGACTATAGTCTAGAGGGGTAACTAGAATACTAAGTCGTTAATGTTGTTTTCAAGGAGGGGGGAACATTATAGAGAACAACTCCAACACCCTCTCCTGATGCATCACACTCCAAGATGAAAAGATGAAAACAAATTGGAAAGGATAATACTGGACAAGTGCTCATCAAATTCTTCATTTTGTCAAAGGTTAATTGTGCCTCATGATTCCACTTGAATGTACTCTTCCTGGTCAAATCAGTTAGAGGTGCACATAATTGGGAGAACCCCTTGAAAAAATTTCTGCAATAACTACAAATACCAAGAAATCCATTGAGATTTGTGAGTGTTTTGGGTGTGGGACAATCAATGATTGCTTGGATCTTTTCTTGGTGAACCTGTACCACTTTTTCTCCAATAATGTGTCCCAAATAGAGTACCATAATGCAGGCCTAGAGAATTTTATTTGTAGGGACCGAGGTACTCTATTTGGGGCACATTATTGGAGAAAAAGGGGTACATGTTCACCAAGAAAATATCCAAGAGATCATTGATTGGACCACACCCAAAACACTCACAGATCTCAAGGGATTTCTTGGTATTTGCAGTTATTACAAGAATTTTGTCAATGGCTTCTCCCAATTATGCACATCTGTAACTGATTTGACCAACAAGGGTGCATTTAAGTGGAATGATGATGCACAATTAACCTTTGACAAAATGAAGAAGGTGATGAGCACTTGTCTAGTATTATCCTTGCCATATTTTTCTCATCCATTCATATTAGAGTGTGACGTATTAGGAAAGGATGTTGGAGATGTTCTCATGCAGAATAAACATCCCATTGCCTATGAGAGACAAAAATTGAGGGGGCATGGGTTTTTGTATGCCATTTATGACAAATAAATGCTATCCAAAATGCAAGCCTTGTCCAAATTCAGGAAATATCTGGTTGGAGCGAAATTTGTGGTTAGGAAAGATCATAATAGCCTCAAGTACTTTCTTGAGTAGAAGGACCTTAACAAGAGAGAAAAAAAATGGGTGAGTAAGATTCAGGAATATAACTTTGACATATAATATGTCAAGGGAAAAACATGTTGTAGAAAATGCCTTTTCTAGAAGACCCTCAACCTACTCCATGTCAGAGATATCAGTTGATTGGAAATGTCATCTATTGGAAGAATACTCTAAACAAAAAATTGCATGTGAGCTGATGGATGGCCAACTAAAAGATGACAGGTACAATATTATAGATGAAATAATTTATTACAAGGGAAGGATTTATCTAGTTCTAGAATCCTTATTCAAGAATAGGTTTCTCCAAGCATTTCATGACTCATCATTAGCAGGGCATCAAGAATTTCTTAAAGTATACAGGCAAATAATGGAAATATTCACTTGGAAGGGTCTCAAGGGGGATGCCATGTGCCACATCAAGGAGTATACCACTTTCCAAGAGAAAAAATATGAGAACACTCACCCATCAGGTCTGTTACAACCTCTCCCCATTCCAAAGCGTAAGTGGGAGAGTGTTTCTATGGATTTCGTTATAGGTTTCCCCAAGGAATAGGGGAAGGATTGCATATTTGTGGTAGTTGATCACTTAACTAAATTTTCTCACTTTTTCTCCATATTCATGGACTTCATCACATCTCAGGTGGCATATCTGTTTTTCAGGGAGGTTTTTAGGTTGCATGGATTACCCAAAATGATTGTACGTGACAAGGACAACATATTTATGAGCATATTTTGGTAGGAGTTGTTTAGGATAGTGGGCACTAAGTTAACTCCAATCACTAGGTACCATCCAAAAATAGATGGGAAAAATGAGATAGTGAACAAGTGGGTGGAAGGTTACCTCTGTAATTATGTAACTGGGAAACAAAAAGCATGGCTCATCTGGATTTATCTAGGTGAATACTGCTACAACACCACTCACCACATGTCTATTGGTATGTGTCCCTTCAAAGCTTTATATAGTTATCATCCCCTCACTTTTGTTGAGATTGAGTTTGGATATAGAAGGGCCCCTGTGGCTAAAGAGTGGATACAGGAAAGTTAAGACATTCTCAAGAGATCAAAGACCATTTGCAAAGGGCTCAAAACCAACATAATTTATATGGTGATAGACATAGAGTGGAGCGCACTTTTGAGGTAGGGGACTTGGTGTATTTGAGGTTACAACCATACATATAGACATCCATTAAGAAAAATGACACTGAAAATATCAAACCTCGTTTCTATGGGCCTTACAAGGTGCAAAGGAAAGTTGGGGAAGTTGCATATGAATTAGAATTACAACAAGGAAGAAAAATCCATAATGTTTTCCATGTATCATGCCTAAACAGGGCATTGGGGAAGCATTGGTGTTTTCCATGTATAATGAAGAGCTACCACCAGTTGATAAAGAAGGGCACTTGATCTTGATTCCAGAGGAGATTTTGGAGGTGAGGGTGAAACAAATATGGAATAGGGACATTAAGGAATACTTGGTCAAATGGAAAAAAATTCCTATAAAAGATTCCACTTGGGAGAGTGAACATGTGCTACAACAAACAGGTTAAGGATTTCTTATGGGAATGCAATTTCTAGTAGGGGAGACTATAATGATCCCCTCTCCTTGACAAGAACATTAGAGGACTTAGTAGTCTAGTCACCCCTCTAGACTATAGTCTCAAGGGTAAAAGGGGTTACGAGGCACTAAAGTGTCACTCGTGAACTTAATTTTATATTATTAAAGTGACTTTGGTAAGGCAGAAAAAGGGTTACTTGACTTAAGGAGAAAATAAATTGATAACCTTAGAAAAATAAATAAAGTAACTCAACTAAAAATTAGAAGATGAAGGTATAAAAGAGAGAGGATGGTGCTGCTCCTCATTCATGTCGTTTTCTCTTATTGCTTCTTGAGCTATGCATATTATGTTTTGAGGGTTTTGAGTAAATAAACCCTAGAGATCGGCAAGGAGGTGAAATATCCCTTTGTTCCTGATCCAAGGTTGGTCAAGGTGGTGAAAGATTCCACCCTGACCATTATATTCAACTACAAGTTGATTTTTGTAGTGGATTCGAGATTTAAGACGCAAATATGGAGGTTTTCTGCAGGTGGGGCACAATTTTGGAGGATAAATAGTTCGATTTGGTCAGTTGAAGGGAGAGCTTAAGTAAATCTCTTTCCAAAAGATTTTTCTAGGCCTATATTGCCCTTTCTCAACCATTATTGGTGGTTTTCTTCTGCATATTAATTTATTGTGGCCTTGGGGTGCATTTATGAAGAGGGGTGCACTGTCCATCGAGGATTCAGTGACTTGGAGGACTAGATATGATGTTTTCGTGGAGGAATCTCTTCATATGCACTATACATGATCAAATATACAATTTGGAAGCATTTTACAAGGGTTTGAGGGCCTTATTCAAGGAGAACGAATTTCTTAGGTTGTTGCATCCAATGTGGGGTCCATCTCAACCAAATATGGTGTTTTCAAATATTCAAGGGAACAAAGTTGATCTTGTATTGATTTGTATGTTGTTACTGAGGATCTAGGAGGTCTCACATATTCATATCATTGTTCTAGGAGTCATATTCAACTAAGACTTTTTATCTCTACTATATCATTCCATATATATAAATATCATGTATGGAGATAATCTTATTATTTAAATAAAGGTCAATTATGAAGTTATTTGAGCATTCTCTTGTGTTATTTCTTTTGTGTCTTGTTATTTCCATTGGTTGTTGTGTTATATTCAAACTTCATAAATTATAAAAATCAATCAAACACTCCTAACACAACCTTGAGAAGAAGACCTACAAAAACACTCAAACAATAATAGAAACATATTAGAAAATAAACCCTCAATTCCTAGTAAATCAAGTGCTTTCACAAATAACTATGTAGGCCCCCCAAATACTATTGATTCACTTAAAAATCAATGGTAATACCTGGATTTATAGGATATGAAGATAAATATGAAATCAATCCCATGGAATGATTGAGGATAAAAAAAGAACATTGTAATACTCATTTTTGGGAAATCCTTAAGTTTTAAGGTGAATATTTCAAATGGTGGGACAAGCTTGATGAAGGTACTAGATTCTCCCCCATATGGGAAAATTTTGAAAAAAAATCTAAAATAAATGGATCAAGGATAAAAAAAAATGGAGGACATGCATATAATTCAAGTGGAATTAAAGGACTCAAAATAAAATGTCTCCAAATGCAAATTGACGTTGAAGAGATAAGAAAATATATTACAAATAAAAATGATGATTTCGTTAAGATGCAATCCCCTAATGAATCACTCATTAAGGATGTTAAGAACTTAAAGAAAGAAAAGAGTAGAAAAGCAAAGTGGGAAAATGATGATTCAAGGGAAGAATTGAAAAGAAAGATTAAGAGATATGTATATTACAAAACCATAATAACAAACTATTGGATGAGTTTAAGATATTGAAAGAAGAAAAAAAAAATCAAAATAAAGAATAAAGAAGGATCTTGGATGAAGAATCTTCCAAAATAATTGAAGAGAAAATTTGCAATAAGATTGAGGAATTCATAAAGAATGATGAGGTAAAATAAAAAATGCAATCCAGAATTTAAGAATGATGTCAAAATTTCATAAATGGGGTGACATTACAACTTTAAAAGGAGAATGAAGACAAGGTTCAAGAATGTCACCAAAAGATACTTGAAGAAGTTGAACTCCATCTAGAGGATGTACATGCAAAATATGATGGTATTATCTCCAAGGCTAGAGTAATAAAAGACTAATAGAAGAGGATAGATGATGTTATTTTCTCTAAAAATAAGATCGATAAAATGCATGTGCAGAGTGAAGGAAAACCATTAAATGTAAAACCATATCGACAATCTCATTACAAGTAAAGATTTCAAGAAAGACAAGAAGGTCGATATTAGCATTATCAAGGAAGAATATGGAAAAATTATCAATATTCAAGGAATAAGGAATAAAAAAACAACAATTCAAAAAGATATTATCATTAACCAACATATACTACGAATTGGAGAAGCTTCAACAACAATACATGGAATCAAGGGAAAGAAAATTATGCAACAACTTGCCACCAAGGATTACAACCTAAAAGAATTGGTTTTGGATGGATGATTCATCATCAATTGAATGAAGAAAGAAAGAAAATAATAAAACCATATTACCTGGTTTCATCATATGAGAATCCTTTAATTGCAAAGCTTTGATGACAAAGATTTTTTAAGGAGGGTACTATGTTATGACCCAAGGGGGGAATTATATAGGGTTAAATGTATATGATATGACACGAAGGGTGGAATATATGGGGCTAAAGGTACTTGCAATGTGTAAATATATATGTAATGGGGTTTCCCTAATAGTAAAGGGGCCTCATGTGTAGGTGTGATTAGATATATATAGAGATCATGTATTCATTATTGAAGGGATGTGAATTGTGAACTACAATTGTGTTTGAGTATTTGGAGGAGATTCTCCTATTCTTCTAATAGTTACTGTATAACTAATCTATCTTGAAGTTGTGTTCCACACACATTGTTATTATGTTTCTATTTAGTTATATTTCTAAGTTTTTGGAGATCCTAAACTTTGGGAAGATATACAATTCCAAAGGCATGAAATCTTTGATATTAGTAAAAAAACAATGATTATAATACTTTTCTATATGATACTAACTTAATTAAAAAAAAAGATAAAATTACGTTGTAGCTCTTATATTTGTTAATGTAAATGTTTGTTGAATTTCAACAATTATGAATTATAAATAAATATATTTTAATATAAAATTAAAGTGGATATTTTCATATAAGATGCATTTCATTGGATATAAAACGGAATGTATAGATGTAATAATTTTTGGTGATATAGAAAAATAAAACAACATAAATTATACAAATAAATAAGTATATAACAAAATTTCAAAATAATTTAAAATTTTGAAATTAATAATAAATTTAAATAAAAAATAAAAACAAATAATTATTTCACATCTTTCAAAACATATATAATAATATATAAATTATATATATATATATATATATATATATATATATATATATATATATATATATATATATATATATATATATATATATATATATATAATCTTTGAAAGAAAAAAATATAAATAAATTTTGATTTTTTTTTAAGCATGTTAAAATCGACAAATCAACTAAATAGTTATAACCATTATCCAAATGTTCAAGTTATAATAACTATTACTATGCTTGTAATAGCGTATATTTTTTAAAAACAATTAAAATAAGCAAAATTTAAAACAAAGTTACCAAATATATATATTTGAAATAAGGTTATTTGAAATAATTTTATGTATCACAACAAAAATTATACAAAATCAATATAATATTTAAAAATAAATTATAAATGTAATGTAATTAATAACTTAATTATACAAAATCAATATAATAATTATAAATGTAATGTAATTAGTAACTTTTGTACATTGTTGAAAGTATGGGCTACTCTATAAACCACAGAAATTTTGATACGATGATAAACCAATTATAATGCGTGAAATAATAAGAACACTTTTTAAAAATAAATTATAAATGTAATGTAATCAGTAACTTTTGTAAATTGTTGAAAGTATGGGGTACTCTATAAACCACATAAATTTTGATATGATGCTAAACCAATTATAATACATGCAATAATAAAAACATTTTTTAAAATAAATTACAAATGTAATGTAATTAGTAACTTTTTTACATGGTTGAAAGCATAGAAATTTTGATATGATGCTAAACCAATTATAATGCATGATATTCCACAATTAAATTATAAATGCAAGCTTAATTATACAATCTAGTCAATTAGGAATATATAAATATAAATCCACACTAATATACATATTTATAACAAAACAAAGTGGAAAATAAATAAATCCATAATATAAATAACAATAATTTTTTATATTCATAACAAATCAAGAATAATTATTTTATGGAAAATTTTCACCAATTAGCTATATAAAAAGGGTGTTCCACCCAACCATAAAATTTTTGTTAGAGTTAATCTTGAAAAGGTCACCCTTGATGTGAATGTATGAATTAACCATAGTAAATTTTTATGGCTTGGTTCTAAAATCCTCTCACCCAATCCAATTCCTAGAATTAAGACAATTTTAGACTACAAGATTCCTAGCCAACCAAACTCTTTCTCCCTTCAACCTACACAATATTGAGAATGACATCCTCAACATAGGCTAGTTAGGGAATCTCTACATCTCACAACAAGGGAATTAGTTTAACTTGTAGCTAATTTCATTTTTTTATCTTAATAAAAACCCATAAACTTAGTCATTTTTTTCTCATATAACAATTTATCCTAATTTTATGAAAGCAATATTTTGGTAGTGTAACTAAAAGTATTTGTCTAGTACCATTTTGTTACAAATTAAAGAGTAGCATTGGAAATGTTATCTTATTATCTTAGTAAAAACATAGAATGAAAAAAAATATAGCATCACTAGATATTTTAAAATAATGGGATTCCATATTTGGATCCATCTACATTGTTGAGCCTTCATGTTCCTCTACCATAATGTCTAGTTGTTGGTTTTTGTCCCAGATGACAATTGAGCAGAGGAAATAGAGTAGTGCAAAAACGAATCAACAAAGTGTGTAGAATGGACAGTAAGAAGGTCCATGACGGTATCAAGTAAGCCAAAAATAGTTGAATCCATGGAGATGCCTAGTTTCCGTAGTGAGAGAGATGCCCTAATGTTAGGAGGATGGTTAAGTTTAGGCACCATGTGTCCTACCATAAAATATAATTATGTAATAATGGAGCCCATATAAATGCATTTCGCCTTAAAAAAAAACCATGAAAGAAAGGGACTCTACCTCATATTCTCATGGGAAAAGTATGTGACCTCTAGTTTCAATAACACATTGATCCCTAACCTTCTTGTTTCCTTTTAAATAATGTTCATGGATATAGAGTACCATGGGGTACTCTATAAACCACATAGAAATTTTTATATGATGCTTAACCAATTATAATGCATGCATGATATTGCACAATTATAAATACAAGCTTAATTATACAATCTAGTCAATTAAGAATATATAAATATAAATCCACACTAATACACATATTTAGAACAAAACAAAGTAGAAAATAAATAAATCCATAATATAAATAACAATAACTTTTCATATTCATAACAAATCAAGCACAATTATCTTATGGAAAATTTTCACAAATTAGCTATATAAGAAGGGCATTTCATCGAACAATAGGCTCTTTGTTAGAGTCAATCTCTCTGTAAAAAATGCCACTCTTGACCTAAATGTATGAATCCACCATGGTAAATTCTTATGGCTTGGCTCTAAATCTTCTGACGCAACTTAATTCCTAGAATTTTCAGGACAATTTTAGACTACAACATTCCTAGCCAACCAAACTCTCTTTCCCTTCAACCTACACAAGACCAAGAATGACATCCTCAACATAGGATAGTTAGGGAATCTCTACATGTCGAAACAAGGGAATTTTCACTTGTAATTAATTTTGTTTTTTATCTCAAAAAAAACCCATAAACTTAGTCATATTTTTCTCGTATAAAAAATTATCCTAATTTTATGAAAGCAATATTATGGTAGTGTAACTAAAAGTATTTGTCTAGTACCATTTTGTTACAATCAAAGAGGAGTAGGATTGGGCATGTTATCTTATTATCTTAGTAAACACATAGAATGAAAAAAAATTATACCATCACTAGAAATTGTCTTTGTCACAGATGGCAATTGAGTAGAGGAAATATAGTAGTGCAAAAAACCATCAACAGAGTGTGTAGAATGGATAGTAGGAGGGTCCATGAAGGTATCAAGTAAGCCAAAATAAGTTGAATACATAAAGGTGTCTAGTTTCCTTAGTGAGAGAGATGTCGTAATATTAGGAGAATGGTCAAGTTTAAGCACCATGTGTCCTATCATAAACTATGATTATGTAATAGTGGAGACCATCTAAATGCATTTTGCCTTAAAAAAAACCATGAAAGCAAGGGAATCTACCTCCTATTCTCATGGGAAAAGTATGTGACCTCCAGTTTCAATATCACATTGATACCTAACCTTCTTGTTTCCTTTTAAATAATGTTCAAACCCATATTTCCAATAAATCTATTATAGAGATGAGTATGTTATAGTGCAATTCATATCCCCGAAATCCTTTTCATACTATTTTAGTCCTCTATATGGTTCCTTCTTCTCATAGAGAATGTAGTAGTGGTTCTAGCAGTCAAAATAAGCCATGATTGCACATCGATGATGACTAAGGTTATTTAAGACTAGGATGTCCATTCTTGGTTGAGATTCTTTCTTCTTCTCCTACAAGAATACAATACATTTTACTATTGGCATGACATGAATAATAAATTTTATCCATTAATTCACCCCACTTGAAGGAACTTCTGCTACTTGCATATCATCCATGACTATGTTAGATGGGGTGGGAACATAATAAATAGGTGAATAAGGGTTGATCCTATTGTGAACATTATACATATTCTAGTTTGGGTTTTACTCTAAATGGAATACCTTATGCTATATTGAACCCTCACCCATTTTCAATTTTTAAATTCAAATAAAAAATGAGTTAAGAAGAGTGGAGAAAACCAACTCCTCAACTAAGAGGATAAGTTGAGTTTGAACTTTGTATCCATTATCGATGAGGAAAATTCGAATGGGAAGAGGAAATCTATTACAAAGAGATGTCGAGAAGAGTTTAGTGAGGTTAGACATGGGAATCTTGTAGATTTTAGAAGAATTCAAGAAAACATGGAAATCTATGCTAAAACTTGAGACATAGTCTGGACCTTCTATGCACACACTGTTGATTAAGGTTGGTTGTCATTGATGTCAACCCTTGAAGAAATCCCCGTAGCACAAAGGTTGGGTAATGGACCATAGATTTTGTTATAACCCTATAATTTATAGGATCAACTGGTGACTGAAATGTTATCTCCTTAAATGTTTTTGTGTGTCAAATGATTTTTCATTCTGCAAATAATTTGAGAAAAGAAAAAGAAAAAGAAAAATAAAAAGACAAGAAAAAGAAAAAGAAAAAGAAAAGAAAAAGAATAAAAGAGGGCATAAAAGAAATGCAATAGAGCCCCATTCAATAACAATGAGTTGGTCCATACCTTTCAAGCATGGCCAAGTTCTTTTAAATTTATGTTGATATGAGTAGTGAATAAGCTTGTCTAAACTGTTTAATCTTAGCCAAGTGATCTAGGTTAGTTAGTGAATAAATCTGACAAGACTGCCTAATCTTTGTCAGATAGCCCTAGGATAGAGTAATTTCTTAGTCCAACAGTTTAATCTGGGCTAATTGTCATAGGTAATTAGGTTAAAACATAGGGTAGTTTTCTTTATTTCAATAAAATCAGCTCGATGATCAATATTGAACCATGTCTTTGAGGTTTAAAAGGTTTGATGTCCAACCCCTTGGTGACAGAAACATGGAAAATCTCGGGAAAAACCCACAATATGCACAAATACTAAGTTTTTCGGAGCACATATGCCTTCACTCTCACAGCTAATCACAACGCATAGATGAATGGCCCAAGATCGGGCGCCTAGATCTACGGTTGACAAGATTTTCTGGACCCCCCTGACCTTTCTACCTTTAACGGTGGGGGGGGGTCCGAAATCTAAGATAATATATGTGCACATCTAGACGGTTCAGGTTTCAGCGCCTAGATCTACGGTTTATATTAGATTCCGGACCCCCCCATCCATTCTGCCTTTAACAAAGGGGGGGGGGTCCAGAATGTGTTTTAAAGATCGCGCCTAGATATGCAGTTGATAAGGAAATGATCAAATCAATGGCTCATGGTGCTTTTCAGACCCCCCCGACCGATCTATTTTTAACGGAGGAGGGGGGGGGGTCCGGAATGGGATTTTCTCTGGCGGGCCCCCTATTTATACATGGCACGAGTCTATTGGTCCCAAATCCTATCGCCTTTTCCTGTCTGACATACCTCGTCATTTCATGACGTCATTATCCACCTTTTCCGTAAAAAGTCATGTCCCATAACTCTGTCAGTCTTTCTCCCTCGACCACCCATGGAAAGTCCCTTCGCCATGGTTTTTTCCCCCAATCATTTCCCGCCATGTCACTCAACCGTATACTTCAATCATTGTCACCTGCCATCTCATGCTCTAATTGACCCGTTGGCCATTTATTACTGGCTAACTTATCCGTTAACCAACTGAACTGTCTTGCGTGCCCAACGGGTATTCGTTTGCTCAAAACTACCCTTACCCTTCATTCGCTCACCATTTTCTTAGTCGTCGCACCAGATTTTTTTCCCCGTTTTCCTCTCCGTTATAGTCAATCACCCACATCTACAGTCGTCCCCACTAATATTTGTTTTATTTGCAGGTACTGTTATAGTGATGGAACCAAAGTTAAAGAGAACAGAAGGAGAGGAGAACCCGTTTCTCCCGCCTCCTGTCGACCTCGACAGGATTCCTCTGGACGATAAAGACTACTTAATCGCAGACAAAAGATGTGATTTCGACTTCGCAGACCTGCAGTCATGGATGAAAGAAGTTTTCCTAGACCAGAGTGATGAAATTGGGCTCTGGGAGTCCAACCTACCCTTGTATCTTTTCCCCCAGATTCACCACTTCCCAGAATTCGCCCTCAAGTGCCAAGCCCATTACATTCCCGAAAAAAGAGCCATTGTGTCCTTGTCTGGGGAAATTCTTTTCCTCATCACACCAGAAACCATTGACCAAATGATGCAGATATCCAGAGCCGAATCCGCCTCGTCGTTTAACCTCGAAATCATCACAGAGCTCTACCAAAAGATGACATTTCCTCAAAGAGCTCAGATTTTTGAGCTTTTCCTTCCATAATCCGCTCAAATCCCCACTACAAACCCCCCTTATCCTTCCTCCCTGTTCTCAATAAAAGGAAACCAGGTCATCACGTCACTATGCGCCGTGCTTGGATATTTTTCAGATCAATGGGTAGATGAACCCATTCTCGGATTTCTATCCATTTTCTCCACCGATGAGAAACCTACTACACAGTTCGATTACAGCACATTCCTAGTGGACAACATTCATGAGCAACTCATAAATTTCTCCATAAAATGTATGTTCTGGTATTCTTCAATACTGGCATACCTGTTCATTTTCTTCCAAGCCGACAAGATTTATTTTTCTATGCAAAATATGGACGAGGATGGTAGACCACAGGCAGTAACAACATGGACTTCTTTTCTCAGACATAACTCCCCAGAATTCAGTTTTAAGCAATTCATCGAGCAATTCTACCACCCAGTGGTGAGTATGCTCAGCGGCAGACCTGAACCCAGAATTAATGAGGAAATTCAGAGGATTCTACATCTCTCAGACCTTACAAAGACTGGATATTGGTACCTGTACCAAAATCACACTGAGATCAGAGTCTATGGGTGTGATTTGGCCCCATATAAATTTCCCAGGTACTTGCCGGTTAGAATTTTTTCCCTAGAATATATAAGACAGATGATAAACTCAGACGACATACATTTTGTGTCTCTGAAGAAGAAGCAGTAGCTCAGGATCAAGGGGTAGATTGGGTCTTTCA
Organism: Picea engelmannii; assembly: GCA_009831015.1. Taxonomy (NCBI): domain Eukaryota; kingdom Viridiplantae; phylum Streptophyta; class Pinopsida; order Pinales; family Pinaceae; genus Picea; species Picea engelmannii. The sequence continues at coordinate 634,710 of ML786209.1, read as the reverse complement.
TTTGCAACAGTCGAGGAGCCGGGGAGGAAGCAGACAGACTGCTAAAGGAAATGAAGTTTTTTACTAGTTTCACGTGGCACTATGATCCATGCGGGGTAATTTCCGAAATGAGGGTCAAAAATAAGAATATCCTGTATGTTCATATATCCAAGCCCGAGGTAGAGAAGTTCGCAAACCAGACGAAATGGGAGCCAAACACTCTAATTGAGACAGAACAACAGGACCCTTCATTCACCGTTTCACAGATGACAACACCGCATGTCCCAACGGAGAAAAGGCCTAGGAAGGACACTTCACCTTCCGTCACCGAAGTATCATCTGAAGAATTCCAATTGCACACAAAGAGGCCGAAAATCACCCAGGCACCTGACGCGGCTGGTGAAAAGGCAATTCCATCTAATACAATTATAAAGGTGGATCGGTCATTATTTAGTACAAGCAACAAGCAGATCATAACCACTGTATTTCCAAAGAAGCCTACAGATACTCCACCAGTCAGCCAGCCAGGCAAAGCAGGACCGAAGCTGAGTATTTTTGAAAAATATGATTTGATTAAGAAAAAGAATCAGACACTGACCAACAACACATATGCTCAGTTCTGGAAGCAAACATCGACTGCACAACACAGATTTCTATCAACATTCGACACCGAGAAGGGTAGAATGCACATGGCATTTCTCCAAGAACAGGTGCCAGACCCAAAGGCGATCACAGATTACAAAAGGGCCACTTTCAAATTCTAGACTAAGGATGTGCATCTAGCCGATCAAATGGATCTGCACAGGCAGACTGGGGAAATGGTTTTCTCCACATTGGCCCATGCTTCCACTGCCACATACAAGCTACAGGTATCTCTAAACAACATCCAGACTTAGCTGAAGTTGGAAAAAATATCTTCCTTTGCCAAGGATAACAGGATCAAGACATTGGAGGAGTTGGTCCTCAAGATCGGATATGATCCCTCGAATGTGAAAGCAGTCGAGAAGATGCTCAAGAAGAAAAATGCCGACATAGAATCTCTAAGGAAACAATTGAAGCTGCCACCAACAATGGACTCACAAGCAAAGGAAATGGCGGAGACAAAAGGAGAAAATGATGAGATGCTTAAACTGATCATGGAGCAGAATGCACAACTGAAGGAAATGGAGGTTGAACTGTATAAACTAGTAAAAGAGAAAGAGCAGTCGAAACCCATGGAATTCATTCCATTGAGTGCAGTGCCACTCTAAGGAGTGAGCACAGTGTCCCTAGAATAAATTCCATTGGCCACTCCACTGACATCTTTGGAAAAGATTGTTGAATTGGCTAAATCTATGGAGGAGATGAATCTGCAGGAAACAGAGATTAGCAGGCTCAAAAAGGAGATTGAGAACCTCCAGGAACTCAAATCTTCTTTCCAAACCAGCTACTCCAAGGAAAAACAAGTGTCAGACCAGCTCAAACAAGAGTTACAAGTGCTTCGAAAGAAAACTGTGGCAGGAAAAACACTGGTTGAAGTCAAAGAAAGTGTCTGGACAGACATCACCAAGTCCATGAATGAAATATGGCCAATGATACAAATTATGTTTGAGCAGAATGAATTGGTAAAAAGAAGCAAACAAGCCATCAAGAATATAAGAGAAGAATTGGGGGAGATGCCCAGAGAGGCTACAAAAATCATCAAATTCCTAAACTCTAAAACCAGAGAGGAGCTAGAAGATTTGAGAATTGAAGACAGAACAGAGACCATCCTTGAGGTCAAGAGAGTTCCGACCAAGAGAGGACTGATGTTACATATAGAAGAAAAGGTTCAGACTATGGACCTGGGAGTGCAAAGGTTTTTCAGCAAGATCGAGGCTCTACAGAAGAAGGGTCTCCCTGTTTTGAGAGTGATAAATGATAAATTGATAACGCTCCCTGATTACAAAAAGAGACTAGCCGTTGTGGCTAAGGATAGCTCAAAATTCTTAGGGATTCAAGGCAGTATCACTGGCAAGGCATTCCTGGATGCTCTACAGTTGGACATCTGCATACAGCATGAGATTCGATACATCTTCATCATCAAGCCAACTTTTGCTAAGTACACAGAGATGGATGAAGTTTATCGAAGATTGCTCAAAGTCGTCGTTCCCAGTCATCTTCGATGGGAAGAGCTTTGCAATATGATCGAGTAGTCGATGAGTTGTCCCAGCCCAGTCATTTATCCAGTCAGACAAGGTCGTGCAAAGGCCTCACCAATGGTTCACCCAAAAAACATCATGAAGTTTTGACACATCATCAAGCAGTTTCCTAGATTTTTGTAGTTTGTTAAGTTACTTAAGCTAAAAATAGATTTACCACATCCTGATCTTTAATGACATGATCGTTTGTAATTTTTGGTTATAAATACTTCACTTTTTGAAGTATTGAGGGTTGATCTTTATGCCCCACAAGCTACCAGACTGTAATATTTTCAAGAGATCTTCCATTAATACAAAAAGGTTTTTTCACAGGATTCTTGCGTGTACTCATTGTTGATGTTTTCCTCTCTTAGTCAAATGTTATTCTTGCTTAGTTATCACATTGTTTTCTAAATATAATATTTGAAAGTAACGAACGTTGCATGATTTATCTCTGGTGCCCTATCTCTGACTTCAAATATTTTAATGTGTCATCTTCTAATTTTATGATAAAGAAATTCTTAACTGCTTCTTTGTTGCAATTGACATTCTCGCCTTTTTCTTCTATTCCTCATTTTTACTGCTAAAAGAATCCAACGATTGCATCATCTCGCCCTATGAAAGGTTTCTTTGTTTTATGGTTTAGATTTCCATCTCAAAATACAAACCCCATAGCCCAATGGATGTGTAGAGTTTCTCTCAGCCAACTTAACGATAAAAAACAAAACAAACTTATCTTATTTAGCTAGCCTAATATCTTAAATTTGTGACATAGCTAAAACATATAGAGAGATCCCTCTCTGAATATGGTAGTGCTAGATTACATCTTCGAAGTGGTTGGATAAAGTTACCTCTTGTAGATTTCTTCTTCCCTGACAACCTCTAGGGAATTTACAGAGCGTTAACATAGTGGCGACCATACTGGGGAAGACAAACTAAAAAATATTTAACCCCACATTTTATTTTCCTAGAAGAAAATTTTGTTTCTAAAAAATTGCAAATCTGAGAAAGAAGTAATGTTTAGAGGTTGTTAAAAGCTTGTACATATTATTTTCGGACTCATAAAACTAAAAAATATATATATAAAAAATCAAAAGGAAATCTGGCTCCAAAAAGAGTTTATACTCGATCTCACCCAGACCCAGAACCCGCAATAGCAACTGATAATCCAAAACAGTTACTTAGGAAAAAGATAATTGCAGAAGGATCAATAAATCATATCCCATTTCATAGGTCCCCTTCTCTTCGAGAGGAGCGTGTTGCCCTTCAAGATCTTGACTTTGACATTCTTTTTGAACAAAGCCTGTTTAGAACGAAATCCGATAGCTTTGTGGCCGAAACCGTCCTAGATCCAACCATCTTTCAACCTCGGACCCCTGAAGTTCTATCCCCCATTGCTAAACCGCAAAGCGCTCACTTTGTGTCAGCTAGCCCCTCCTCATCCTCGTCTTCTATCACTGCCCCTCTTATCATTCAGATTGTTGTCCCTCCTCCTCCGCCTATCATGGTAGCCAGGTATGCTCCTTTGGTGTTGTCCACACCACTACATGCTATTCCCCAGTATTATTAAATGAGACTCCCTCAGTTCGATAGTACAGGGCCCTTCACCACACAACAACATGTGGATAAAACGAATGACTATTTTGACTTACAGGAAGTAGATGAAGCTGAAATTCAAATGAGATTGTTTGCGCAGAGTTTGACAGGTGACGTTAAGAAATGGTACAAAGGCTTACGCACTGCCTCGGTGCTCGACATTACAGCGTTTCAAAGAAGTTTTTTAGACAGGTGGGAGGTAAAGAAAATTCCTCTCCATATTTTGTCAGAATACAAAAACATCAGGAGAAATCAAGGTGAGACAGTATAGGATTATTGCACCCATTTCAACAATCTGTGCAATGCAATTCTGGCCGAGATCAAGCCTCCACAAGTTTTGGCATTGATAAAATTCCCTGACAGTTTTGACACTGATATGTTGTATCAATTAAGGGAAAGAAACTCCACCACCCTGGAGGACATGCAGAAAAGCGCAATAAGTGTAGAGGCCAACTTGTTGGCAAAAAGGGCACGACAGAGAACAGAGAGGAGAGTCACAATTAAAGAGGAACCTTCCACATATTCTTCCGATTCCAAATTGGATTCCTTAGCTAGACGGAAAGAATGATGGAGAGACTTATTGTATCCGAAAGGAACCCTCCTAGATAAAATCCGCCATCTCCTCAAATTCGAAACCCTAATTTCAGAAGAAACCCTCCTCAAATCAGGCAGAGAGATCCTAGGGATCAAAGAGAACAGAGAGGTCCTGGTCAATAGATCAGACCACCCCTACAAGAAAATTATTCCGATGAAGGAGAAGAAGTAATTGAAGAACTGGAGGATACACACATAAACCTCATGGGCATCCACGATAACGAAGAAATTTTCCTCACCCAGGAAGAGCAAGAACTTTTTCTTCTTTCTCAAACAAAGGTGAGCAAAGAAGTTGAATATACTGAACAACAGGCATTTGAAAATGCCATTATGGAGGTACACTGGAAGTACAATCTACGAAGTAAAAAGATAGACAAAATTTCCCCAAAAAAGGTAACCGAAACGAAAAAGATAGTTGAAACCAAGAAAGCCCCTGAGTCTTCTACCGATAAGATCCCTGAGAAAGGTAATACTGAAGTTCCAACAAAAAGAAACCTTACCATTTTGAAAAGATCATCGCAAACTGAGGTTTCATCAACCAATCCACCAAATACTTCTTCCCAGAAGACTACGGTGGATAAATTAGAATTGCAGAGCCAAAGTAGAGCACCTACTCCTTTCAGCCTCGAAGGGGAATTAGCCAAAGTGAAAATTCCCATTCCTCTTTCTGAGTTGATGAGTAAGGATGCTTACCGATCGCAGGTGATCAAAGCACTGAGCACTGAACCTGATATAGGCATGGTGGCCTTAACTGTTGGTTCAGTGAATCATTCGGATACGGTAAACCTTACCGATGATCAACCTGAACTCCTGTTCGGACCCGAAGTGGATGGTTAGACTGACAATGGTGTTGTCGCTCCTTTTTACATCATCTTTAATATACACGACCTGATTTTTCATAATGTTATGCTAGATTCGGGTGCTTCCCATAATCTGATGCCTAAAGCAGTGATGGAAAAACTGGGACTCAAGGTCACCAGACCTTACAAGGACTTACACTTTTTTGACTCTAGTAAAGTTAGATGTATCGGTTTGATCAAGGAATTATGTATCACCCTGGTTCAGATTCCTGCAAAAGGAATGGTCATGGATGTTGTGGTCGTAGACATTCCCCTGAAATATGGTATGTTGTTGTCCCGGTCTTGGGGGAACAAGTTGAAAGGTACCTTGCATTTGGATATGTCGTATTCCACCGTCCCGGTTTTTGGGCAACAGAGAAGACTATATAGAGAAACACTGATGAAATACATGGTTATCAGTCAAGAAAAACCACATAACTATCCTCTGTACTCTGCACACTCTGATCTAGATTCTTTTATCCTGTATAACGATGGTGATATGGAAGAACAAATCACTCAGCTGGTAGAAGATACATCTTATCCAAAAGAAGGCCCAGAAATCACTTATGCCGAATGGAAGAAAAATGTGATAACTGAAGAATTGCCAGCGGATTTCTGGAGCATGGACTTCGATGGGGCTGTAAGCAAAGAAGGAGTTGGAGCAGGAGTTTGGTTGCATAATCACAAATCCAGGTATTCGGAAAACCATTCTTACAAACTGAATTTCCAATGCACTAAAAACATAGCTGAGTACGAAGCTTTGATGCTCGGTCTAAAACTACTGAAGAAAGTTGGTGCCAAACAAATCATGGTAAGGGGAGATTCTGAATTAATTATCAAACAAATTAAAGGTGAGTATGCAACGAAACATCCCCGTCTTAGAGCTTATAGGAATGTTGTTCTAGATGCCCTTAAATGTTTCATTGAAGTTGATTTGTAGGTGATGCCCAGGGGACATAATATTTTAGCAAATGGATTAGCTACGTCAGCAGCTACGTGCAAGATACCTTTTCGTTCCACTCTCCCATACACGGTGGAGGTGAAATGCAGACCAACTGTCCTGGACAATATCAGATACTAGCAGGTATTTGGTAATGATAATCAAATTGAAGATTTTCTACAATGTAAAAATGATTTCGAATGTACAAATATAGACTTAGAAAATGAGGATGAAAATGTAAATAGGTCTGATTTTCGCAATGATAGTGTAAATAAGATAGATTCAGGAGAGTCAGGTGAAGATGAGATAGAATCTGATGTCTTTCATTTAAAGAGCAATGTTTTACCCAAGGGTCTAGTTCCTTTAGAAGACCTTTTTTATTTTAATGATGTAGCTAAAAAACTGAAAATCGAAGCCAATGGTCAAGAAGTAGAATATTGTAATATAGGGAGATAAGAGAAACCCAAGACGGTCAAGCTTTCCAAATCATTACCCCCTGAGCAGAAACTCAAGTACATTGAGATTTTCAAGGAATATTCAGACGTATTTGCCTGGGGTTACAAGGACTTGAAATCTTACGACACCAACATCATACAACATAGGATTCTAATAAAAGAAGATCAAAAACCTTTCAGACAGAAACTTAGGAGAATCAATCCCAAGTTACTTCTCCTGATAGAAAAAGAGATCAATAAAATGTATGATGCCAAAATCATAGTTCCACTTCGATTTTCCAAATGGGTCTCAAATCTGGTCCCAACCCAAAAGAAATCCAGGGAAATCAGGCTTTGCATTGATTTCTGAAATCTGAACAAGGTCTCTCTGAAGGACAACTACCCATTGCCAAAAATGGACCACATATTAAAAAAGGTAGTTGGATCCAGTGAAATCTCCTTACTGGATGGGTTCTCAGGTTATAACCAGGTCCTCGTTCACCCAAATGACCAAGAGAAAACAGCTTTCACAACACCATGGGGTACTTTCATGTATGTGAAAATGCCTTTCGGGTTGATGAACGTTGGGGCCACTTTACAAAGAGAAATGGACATTACTTTTGTGGAAGAACTCGGCAATTTTATTGTCATTTATTTGGACGATGTAACCATTTTTTTCCAATCCGATGACGAGCACTTACGACATCTCAGACAAGTATTTGAGAAATGCAGGAAATTCGGGATTTCTTTGAATCCCAAGAAGAGCCTTTTTGGATTAGAGGAAGGTAAGATGTTAGGGCACATAATCTCTAAGGATGTAATTAAGATAGACCCTAGCAGAATTGAGGCCATTCAGAAACTAGAACACCCAAGAAATATCAAAGAGTTACACTCTTTCATCGGAAAAATAAACTTCCTGCAGAGATTCATACCCAACCTGGCCGAGCTTCTCAGAAACATTACTAACATGTTAAAAAGGGATACAAAAATAAAATGGGACACAAAGTCCAAGCAGACTTTTGAACAAGTCAAACGTGCACTCACATAGGCTCCAGGCCTGATCAGTCCTCATTTCACCAAAGATTTGTATCTGTTTTCTTTCGCTTCTGAACATACCATTGCAGCAGTATTACTACAGAAAAACAGCGAAGGTTATGAACAACCCATAGCTTTTTTCAGCAAAGCTTTAAGAGATGCTGCTTTAAATTATAAAATAATGGAGAAACAAGATTTCTCTTTGGTGAAAGCCATAAAAGATTTTAGAGTATATATTCTCCATTCCCACACCATTGCATATGTTCTGAATGCGGTAGTTAAATACATTTTAACCCAGGACAATCCAGACGGACGAAGAGGAAAATGGATTGCTATCATTCTAGAATATGACATAGAGATTAAGCCTACTAAACTAATTAAAGGTCATGGTTTAGCAAAGTGAATGGCTGAATCAAATTTCCATGCTCTTGACATTAATTTCTTAGCTGCAGTAGATGAACAGGGTGAGAAGGCGACTCCATGCGTGAAAGAGGTATTTCTGAACTCTCCATGGTACACAGACCTGATATTTGTTTTGCATAAATTACAAGCTCCCCTTGGTCTGACCAAAACTAAAGCTAGGTTTTTGAAATTGAAATCATTAAAATTTTGCATTCTAGAAGGAAATCTATATTGGAAGGATCCTGGCGGTATTTTGTTAAATTGTCTATTAAAGGATGAAGTTGACAAGGTTTTGCAGGATTTTCATGCAGGAGATTATGGTGGTCATCTCAGCTGGAAGACCACAGCTAATAAAATCCTCAGAGTTGGTTTCTATTTTCCAACATTATTCACCGACGTACATCATAAAGTGTCTTCATGTCATAAATGTCAGGTGTTCGAGGGAAAAAAGAAACTTCTTCCTTTTCCCCTGAAACCAATCTCCGTTGAATCTCCTTTACAGCAATGGGGATTATACTTCATCGAAGAAATACATCCTCCCTGTTCGGGCCAACACAGGTGGATTCTTACTACCACGGATTATTTTACAAAATGGATCGAAGCGGTACCAAGCAGGCAATCTATTGATTCTGTTATTATTAAATTTCTTGAAAATAATATCTTGTCTCGTTTTGGATGTCCCAGCAAGATTATAACTGACAATGCAGTTGTTTTTCGATCTAAGAAGCTCATAGATTTTTGCAACCAGTATCATATTGGTCTAGGACATTCCACAACTTATTATCCTTAGGGAAATGGGCTGGTAGAATCATCAAATAAAACCCTGGTAAACATTATCAAGAAGACGTTGCAAGAAAACAAAAAGTCAATAACAAGCTAGTTTTCGCACTATGGGCCGACAGACTGACAACCAAGAGGTCAATCAGTATGTCACCATATCAACTGGTTTATGGCACTGAAGCGGTTTTTCCCACTTCCTTAGGAGTTCCTATCATGAGATTGTTGCAAGACATGCAAGCCGAACCGAATGACTCCCAAAGAAGGATAAACCAGATGATCCACTTGCAACAATCCAGAGAAGAAGTATACAACAAAGCTCAGGTAGTCCAAGAAAGCATTAAGAATATCTTTGACAAGAGAACCAAAGAAGATGACTTTGATCTAGGCGACTTAGTTCTGAGATGGGATTCCCAAAATGAAGACAAGGGAAAGCATGGAAAATTCGACAGTCTATGGAAGGGACCATACATGATTCAAGCATTCAGAGGAAATAACACCTTCTTTCTCAACAACAGTGATGGGACAGATCTGCCAGGAGGGCCTATAAATGGCAGAATGTTGAAGCACTATTTACCTTCCCAGTAGAGGCCCGAAGTTACATTTTTCCATTGTACATACCATTTCCATTTTGTTTGCAAGTAGTTGAGTGAATAATTTTGATCAGATGGTTGAAGCCCGCAGAGAAGGCCCTAAGCCACTGAAAATTGTATTCCAGTGTTCGAAAAATAAAACCAAGCAGAGAAGCAATGGCAGCTAGAGAGAAAGTTTTTTCAGAACATCAGTAATCAGGATTCTTGGCACTTCACAAGGAGAGTACCATCCCCAGGTGGAGCCGCTGTTATAACCCTATAATTTATAGGATCAACTGGTGACTGAAATGTTATCTCTTTAAATGTTTTTGTGTGTCAAATGATTTTTCATTCTACAAATAATTTGAGAAAAGAAAAAAGAAAAGAAAAAGAATAAAAGAGGGCATAAAAGAAATGCAATAGAGCCCCATTCAAAAACAATGACTTAGTCCATACCTTTCAAGCATGGCCAAGTTATTTTAAATTTATGTTGATAGGAGTAGTGAATAAGCTTGGCTAAACTGTTTAATCTTAGTCAAGTGATCTAGGTTAGTTAGTGAATAAATCTGACTAGATTGCCTAATCTTGGTCAGATAGCGCTAGGATAGAGTAATTTCTTAGTCCAACAGTTTAATCTGGGCTAATTGTCATAGGTAATTAGGTTAAAACATAGGGTAGTTTGCTTTATTTAAATAAAATCAGCTCGATGATCAATATTGAACCATGTATTTGAGGTTTAAAAGGTTTGATGTCTAACCCCTTAGTGACAGAAACATGGAAAAGCATGGGAAAAACCCACAATGTGCACAAATACTAAGTTTTCCGGAGCACATATGCCTTCGCTCTCACAGTTAAGCACATCGCATAGATGAATGGCCCAAGATTGGGCACCTAGATCTATGGTTGACAAGCTTTTTCGGACCCCCCCCGACCTTTCTACCTTTAACGGTGGGAGAGGGGGTACGGAAACGAAGATAATATATGCGCACATCTGGACGGTTTAGGTTTCAGCGCCTAGATCTACGGTTTATATTGGATTCCGGACCCCCCCCGTCCATTCTGCCTTTAATAGAGGGGGGGGTTCCATAATGTGTTTTAAAGATCGCGCCTAGATCTGCGGTTGATAAGGAAGCGCTCAAATCAATGGCTCGTGGTGCTTTTTAGACCCCCCTGACAGATCTGTTTTTAACAAAGGGGGGGGGGTCCAGAATGGGATTTTCTCTGGCAGGCCCCCTATTTATACATGGAATGAGTCTATTGGTCTCGAATCCTATCGCCTTTTCCTTTCTGACATACCTCATCATTTCATGACGTCATTATCCACCTTTTTTTCGTAAAAATTCACGTCCCATAACTTTGTTAGTCTTTCTCCCTCGACCAACCGTGGCAAGTCCCTTCACCATGGTTTTTTACACCAATCGTTTCCCGCCACGTCACTCAACTGTATACTTTAGTCATTGTCACCTACCATCTCATGCTCTAATTGACCCATTGGCCATTTATTACTGGCTAACTTATATGTTAACTAGCTGACCTATCTCGCGCGCCCAACGGGTATCCGTTTGCTCAAAACTACCCTCACCCTTCATTCGCTCACCATTTGCTTAGTCGTCGCACCAGAATTTTTTCCCTGTTTTCCTCTCTGTTACAGTTAGTCACCCACATATAAAGTTGTCCCCGCTAATCTTTGTTTTATTTGTAGGTACTGTTATAGTGATGGCGCCAAAGTTAAAGAGAACAGAAGGAGAGGAGAATTCATTTCTCCCACCTCCTGTCGACCGCGACAGGATTCCTCTGGCTGATAAAGACTACTTAATCGCAGACACAAGATGTGATTTCGACTTCGCAGACCTGGAGTCATGGCTGAAAGAAGTTTTCCTAGACCAGAGTGACGAAATTGGGATCTGGGAGTCCAAACTACCCTTGTATCTTTTCCCCTAGATTCACCACTTTCAATAATTCACCCTCAAGTGCCAAGCCCATTACATTCCTGAACAAAGAGCCATTGTGTCCTCATCTGGGGAAATTCTTTTCCTCATCACACTAGAAACCATCGACCAAATGATGTAGATATCTAGAGCTAAATCCGCCTCGTCGTTTAACCTTGAAATCATCATGGAGATCTACCAAAGGCTAACGTTTCCTCAAAGAGATTAGATTTTTGATCTTTTCCTTGCACAATCCACTCAGCTCCCCACTACAAATCCCCCTTATCCTTCCTCCCTATTCTCAATAAAAGGAAACTAGGTCATCACATCACTATGCGTTGTGCTTGGATATTTTTCAGATCAATGGGTAGATGAACCCATTCTCGGATTTCCGTCCATTTTCTCCACCGATGAGAAACCTACTACACAGTTCGATTACAGCACATTCCTGGCAGACAACATTCACGAGCAACTCATAAATTTCGCCACAGAAGGTATGTTATGGTATTCTTCAATACTAGCATACCTGTTCGTTTTCTTCCAAGCCGACAAGTTTTCTTTTTCTATGTGGAAGATGAATGAGGATGGTAGACCATAGGCAATAACAACATGGACTTCTTTGCTCAGACATAACTAACCAGAATTCAGTTTTAAGCAGTTCATCGAGCAATTCTACCACCAAGTGGTGAGTATGCTCAGCGGCAAACCCGAACCCAGAATTAATGAGGAAATTCAGAGGATTCTACATCTCTTGGACCTTACAAAGACTGGATATTGGTACCTGTACCAAAATCACACTGAGCTCAGAGTCTATGGGTGCGAGTTGGCCCCATATAAATTGCCCAAGTTCTTTCCGGTTAGAATTTTTTCCCTGGAATATATAACACAGATGATAAACTCAGATGACATACATTTTGTGTCTCTGAAGAAGAAGCATCAACTCAAGATCAAAGGGAAGATTGGGTCTTTCATTTGCAACAACCGAGGCACTGGGGAGGATGCAGACAGACTGCTAAAGGAAATGAAGTTTTTTACTAGTTTTACGTGGAACTATGATCTGTGCGGGGTAATTTCCGAAATGAGGGTCAAAAATAAGAATATCCCGTATGTTCATATATCCAAGCCCGAGGTAGAGAAGTTCACAAAACATATGGAATGGGAGACAAACACTCTAATTGAGACAGAACAACAGGACCCTTTGGTCACCGTTTCACAGACGAAAACACTGCAGGTCCCAAAAGAGAAAAGGCCCATGAAGGACACTTCACCTTCCGTCACTGAAGTATCATCTGAGGAATTCCAATTGCACACAAAGAGGCCGAAAATCACTCAGGCACCTGATGCTGCTGGCGAAAAGGAAATTCCATCCAATACAATTATGGAGGTGGATCGGTCACTACTTAGTACAAGAAGCAAAAAGATCATAACCACTGTATTGCCAAAGAAGCCTACGAATACTCCACCAGTCAACCAGCCAGGCAAAGTAGGACCGAAGCTGATTATTTTTGAAAAATATGATTTGATTAAGAAAAAGAATCAGACACTGACCAGCAACACATATGCTCAGTTCTAGAAGCAAACGTTGACTGCACAACACAGATTGCTATCAACATTCAACACCGAGAAGGGTAGAATTCACATGGAATTTCTCCAAGCATGGGTGCCAGACCCAAAGGTGATCACAGATTACAAAAGAGCCACTTTCGAATTCCAGACTAAGGATGTGCATCTAGCCGATAAAATGGATCTGCACAGGCAGACTGGGGAAATGGTTTTCTCCACATTGGCCCATGCTTCCACCACTGCATCCAAGCTACAGGTATCTCTAAACAACGTCCATACTCAACTGAAGTTGGAAAAAATATCTTGCTTTGCCAAGGATAACAGGATCAAAACATTGGAGGAGCTGGTCCTCAAGATTGGATATGATCCCTCAAATGTGAAAGTAGTCGAGGAGATGCTCAAGAAGAAAAAATCCAACATAGTGTCTCTAAGGAAACAATTAAAGCTACCACCAAAAGTGGACTCACAAGCAAAGGAAATGGCGGAGACAGAAGGAGAAAAATATGAGATGCTTAAACTGATCATGGAGCAGAATGCACAATTGAAGGAAATGGAGGTTGAACTGGAGAAACTAGTAAAAGAGAAAGAGCAGTCGAAACCCATGGAAGTCATTCCATTGAGTGAAGTCCCACTTTCAGGAGTGAGCACAACGTACCTAGTATAAATTCCATCGGCCACTCCGCTGACATCTTTGGAAAAGACTGTTGAACTTGCTAAATCTATGGAGGAGATGAATCTGTAGGAAACAGAGATTAGCAGGCTCAAAAAGGAGATTGAGAACCTCTAGGAACTCAAATCTTCTTTCCAAACCAGCTACTCCAAGGAAAAACAAGTTTCATACCAGCTCAAACAATATTTACAAGTGCGTTGGAAGGAAACTGTGGTAGGAAAAACACTGGCTGAAGTCAAAGAAAGTGTCTGGACAGACATCACCAAGTCCATGAATGAAATATGGCCAATGATACAAATTATGTTTGAGCAGAATGAATTGGTACAAAGAAGCAAAAAATCCATCGAGAATATAAGAGAAGAACTGGGGGAGATGCCCACAGAGGCTACAGAAATCATCAAATTCCTAAACTCTAAAACCAGAGAGGAGCTGGAAGATTTGAGAATTGAAGACAGAACAGAGACCATCCTTGAGGTCAAGAGAGTTCTGACCAAGAGAGGACTAATGTTACAGCTAGAAGAAAAGGTTCAGACTATGGACCTGGGAGTACAAAGGTTTTTCAGCAAGATTGAGGCTCTACAGAAGAAGGGTCTCCCTTGTTTGAGAGTGATAAATGATAAATTGATGACGCTCCTCGATTACAAAAAGAGACTAGCCTTTGTGGCTAAGGATAGCTCAAAATTATCAGGGATTCAAGGAAGTATCACTGGCAAGGCATTCCTGGATGCTCTACAGTTGGACATCTGCATACAGCATGAGATCTGGTACATCTTCATCATCAAGCCAAATTTTGCTAAGTACACAGAGATGGATGAAGTTTACCGAAGATTTCTCAAAGTCGTCGTTCCCAATCATCTTCGATGGGAAGAGCTTTGCAATATGATCGAGTAGTCGATGAGTTGTCCCAGCCCAGTCATTTATCTAGTCAGACGAGGTCATGCAAATGCCTCACCAATGGTTCACCCAAAAAACAACATGAAGTTTCGACACATCATCAAGAAGTTTCCTAGATTTTTGTATTTTGTTAAGTTAGTTAAGCTAAAAATAGATTTACCACGTCCTGATCTTAAATGACAGGATCGTTTGTAATTTTTTTTTATAAATACTTCACTTTTCGAAGTAATGAGGGTTGATCTTTACGCCCCACGAGATGCTAGACTGTAATATTTTCAAGAGATCTTCCATTAATAAAAAAAAGGGTTTTTCATAGGATTCTTGTGTGTACTCATTGGTGATGTTTTCCTCTCTTAGTCAAATTTTATTCTTTCTTAGTTATTGCATTGTTTTCTAAATCTAATCTTTGAAAGTAACAAGCGTTGCAGGATTTATTTCTTGTAACCTGTCTCTGACTTCAAAGATTTTAATGTGTCATCTTCTGATTTTATGATAAAGAAATTCTTAACTGCTTCTTTATTGTAATTGACATTCTCGCCTTTTTCTACTATTCCTCATTTTTATTGCTAAAAGAATCCAACGATTGCATCATCTCGCCCTGTGAAAGGTTTATTTGTTTTATGGTTTAGATTTCCATCTCAAAATACAGACCCCATAGCCCAATGGATGTGTAAATTTTCTCTCAACCAACTTAACGATAACAAACAAAACAAACTTATCTAATTAATGAATTGAGATGATAACCCTAGGTCGGGTTATCATCTCAATTCATTAATTAAATACCTAATTTAAAAAACCTCCCCAAACCTAGGGTTCACTTTTCACTATTTATTATAGGCTCCTCTCTTATATTTCCTCAAGCTTTTTTTTCCTGAAGATGGATCCTGTTGTGGATCCGAAACGTCGACAAGCTCTCAAAAGCACTGTCACTGTGGTTCTTCCGACATGCTATGAACAAATATCTCACCACAGAAACCTAATTGATCAAACTTATCTTATTTAGCTAGCCTAATATCTTAAATTTGAAACATAGCTAAAACATACAGAGCGATCCCTCTCTGAAGCTGGTAGGGCTAGATTCCAGCTTCGAAGTGGTTGGATAAAGTTACCTCTTGTAGATTTCTTCTTCCCTGACAACCTCTAGGGAATTTACAGAGCGTTAACAGATTTTTTGATGTAAATATTACTCATTATTGTATTTTCATGGTTGTTAATAAGTAGAAATGGATGAAATCCAAAGTAGTCCCTTTATGGTGAAAGCACTCACGGGAAGATGCTTTGCGGATTGAGTTATCCTAGAAGTATGGTTAGAGAACCCATGCTTATTTATGGAATAATGAGATGAACGCCAATGAATTTGTCAGTGAAACTATCCTAGATGGATAATTCTTGTCATTCCATTTGCGGTGGTATGTGGAACGACACATAACTCCTCACGGTTAGAGAGTTATGTCCATGAGAAGTTGGAGAACCCAGGTTTGGGTAATGAACCCAAGTTTGTTTGATGGATAACGGTATAAGTTTGGATATATTTTCAGGTAATATTATTCTATATGGATAGTACATGTCATTCCATTTTTGGTGGTATGTGGAATGTCACATAACTCCTCACGATTTGAGAGTTATGGCCTTACAAAGTTGGAGGACCCTCATATGCCATCTAGAAGCCCCAAAAGGTCAAAGTAGTCAAAGTGGTTTAAGATATTTTAAAAGGTAAATAATAAAATGAAGTGATGAGTGTACTATAATTCAAAGTGAATACAAAATAAATTAATTCAATAATAAATTTAATGGAGAAATTAGAAGTGGGCTAACCCTAAAATAAGGAAAGTGGGCAAAGTGACCTAGAATATGTTTTTGAGGAAGCTACTTGGAGAGTATAAATAATAGGCAAGGCTCTCTCATTTAAGACACACTTGAGAATATTGAATACCTATAAGTGCATGAGGTAACCAAAGGATATTTAAGCCTAATTCCTGAGTAAATTGAAGAAAAGAAGGCCAGAATTCAAGGAAGGATAAATTCTTTTGATGATGCTTTCTAAGGTATGTTTTTTTCAGGTCATCTCACCATTTTCGCAATAAATTTTTTTATAGAATAATTCAGACTGTAAAATTGATATTCCATTGAGGAAACATATCCAAGTATCTATGTTAAAAAACTCATCTTGTGGGTCGTTGTATTTTTGGACGTACACTCTGTGGAAAATAGGGTTTGTGGCTAGTCCTGATACTAGTCAAAAATAGGTGTTTCGGGTAAAAACGTCATAACTTCTTCATAACATATCCAAATTCATTAAAACCAAATGTGTTGGTTAGATTACAATCTTTAGTATTCTGTTTAATAGTTTCATATCCATTCAACAAATATTTCGTGCGGGGAACACTTTACAAGGTCACTCTCTAGAATAAGCCATAATTCAGCAAGGTGTGCCATTTTTGCCATAAATCCTTTTCTGAGAGGTTCCAAGAAGTGACACCTAGATAAATTGAATAAAACACAATGAATAAAATTGTGTATTAGATTCATATATTTATTCATTACAGGTACAAATTTATGGTTATTTCAAGTTAGGGTTGTTGACTAATCCAAAACTAGTCTTGTGAGACTAAAGAAACGTTTGATGAAATTGCTAGTCTCTTGTTGTTAAAGTTAAGGAAGGTTTGCAGGTATGTGATCATATACACCAGGTATATTACAGAGTTACAAATCATATTTGGATGATGAAATTGATGAGGGATTTTAGTTGAGGTACAAGTTGGGCACATGGTTGAGACAAGTAGTTAATGAGTTGGCACATACATGAGGTGTATAGTTGATGATGTTTTTGCATATTGATAAGTCATAGTTGATGAGTACTTGACACATTATTGGTACATACTTGGTATATGGTTGGTTGCACTTTTTTATGGTACATGTTGTTTACATATTGTTTGGTACGGGTTGGTGCATGGTTGATGCAATTGTTTACGGTACAGGTTGAGGTGCAGGTTGATGCAAGGTTCAGGTTTAATGGTACATGTTTACAGCAGTATATCTCACAGTGATAGTGTAACAGTGGTTCCGTCATTCTACTTCTACTTCAGGGTGGTTGGATGGGGCAAGGACAGGTGGTTGTAGCCACTTTTCGGTTGTAGCTGAAGAACATAGGGGGTTGTAGCCTCCTTTTGGTTGTAGCCAGAGAATTGGGGAGTTGGAGCTTCCCTCAGGTTATATCCTGAGAAACTAAGGGGTTGGATCCTCTTCCAGTTGTATCTTGAAAACAAAGGAATTTGGTGCTTCCAATGAATGTAATTCTTTAGGACATATAAGATAAAACATTCTGTGGTTTTCTCCCGATTTGGGTTTCCACATAAAACACCGGTGTACTGTGTATGTGTGTGATTGTTCATTTTTTATTTTTCATTATTGGATAATAATTCTACATTGATATAACACTTGGATTATTTGGAGAAAAATGATTATAGTTACGTTATTACTGATTCACCCCCCCCTCTGAGTAATCCAACAATTGGTATCAAAGTAGGTTCCTTCAGAAATCAGTTTAACCACTAAAATTTAGATCATGGAGAGTACCAACTCATATAAAAATGGAATACCACACTTTTATGGACATAAGTATTCTTTTTAGAGCATAAGGATGAAGACATATATATACAAGCACAGGGGTTTAAAATTTGACAATCAATTGTAGAGGGATACACGGTACCAGCAGTTCCACCAACAAATGACAAAGCAGTGAAACTTGGTCAGAATAATTCCAAAGCTACAAATGCACTTTTGAATGGTCTCAGTGAAACAATATTCACCAAAGTTGCACATTGTAAATCCACCAAAAAGATTTGGGACAAGCTTCAAAATATTTATGAAGGAGATACAAAATTCAAAGCATCAAAACTTCAAACTTACAGAGGTCAGTTTGAACAACTAAAAATGAAGGAAGATGAGAATATTGTAGCCTACTTCTTAAGAGTTGACGAAACAGTTAATGAAATCATAGGATTGGGAGAAGAAATCGAAGAATCTGTAATTATTCAAAATGTACTAAGATATCTTCCTGTGAGATTCAACTCTAAGATATCATCACTAGAAGAAAGATCAGATCTGAACTCAATAAGCATGGAATATTCACAGCATATGAAATGAGAACTAAACAGGAAAATCCAGATGTAAAAGAAGCAACCTTCAAATCATCCAAAAGATCAAAGAAAAAGAAAAAGGAACAATAATAATATAGCAGCAACAGTGACATCTTGGAAGATGATTAATAAGTGTCCAACTTCGTCAAAAGACTGAACAAGGGAACCAATGGTAGGTATAGAGGTAAGATTCTTTCATTTTGTTTTAATTGTGATGGTATTGGTCATTTTACTAACAAATGTCCTCATAAGAAAAAGAGAAATGATGAAGGTTACTCAAAAGGAAAACACACATATAAAGGAAAAAGAACTACAAAGAAATATTTCAAGAAAAGATTATGCATCAAAGAAGACATCTCATCATCAGATGAAGATGAAATCAGTGGCAGTGAGACAAAAAGAGTTCTATTCATGGCAGTAAAATATTCTGACAATGAAGACTCTAAAGAATAATATGAAGAAGTCGAAGAAGGATATGAAGAAGTTGAAGACGAAATTGAAGAGGCAAAAGTTGACTATCGAGAAGAATTAATGTGTGTCATAGAAGTTATCAGAAGAGAAAACAAGAAAAACAAGAAAATACAAGCATAACTAAACAAAAAAATGACACTCGAGAATTAGAACAAATGATCACAAGATTGGAGGTTCAAATAGAAAAAGATAAAATAATTGAAGAAGCACTCAAAGAACAACTAGAAGAAAAGGAAAAGATCATTGGAAACTTGGAAGCAGAGATTGTCACACTAAGAAAGGATATTCAAAATAAAAATATGCAGAATATCGCAAAAGTTATGGATGACATTATCAACAGTAAAAAATATCATCTTGACAAGTCTGGACCTGGATACAATCAGAGAGACAAGGGATCAATCTCCAAAACAAAAGAACAAGAAACAAATCCAAAAATCTATGCAGAAACAATCAAAGAGGATAGGAATATGTACAAGGAAGATTACAAGGACACTCCTCCACCAAGAAGATTCAGATTTCAGAATAAAAAACAAACAGATAGGTCTCAAGAAGAAGAAGAAGGATTCATAAGATCACCTTCTTTCAGAAGATCTTCAAATCTCAGGTATCAATTTTTTTGTTTATGTTATGCATGTAATAATTTTGGACATAAAGTTTTGAAATGAAGAGCTAACAACAGGAACAATAACAACTGTGAGAGTCATACACAAATGAGTTACTCAAGAAGACCTAGTGAAACAAAAAGAAGAAGTTACAACAGGTTTGAATCTTTGAGCATTGAAGTGGAATGTTACAAATGTAACAATTTTGGACATGTGGCCAAAAATTGCAGAATGACAGTCCCTCCTAAAGAACCTCAAAAAAATAACAATAGTCACAGACAAGAACCTCAGAAAACGACATGGATAAGAAAGCAAGATCAATATAGCAATGAATAATGCACAGTCGCTCTACAAGCTAAGCATAAGAAACATGGTTGGTATGTTGACAGTGGGTGTTCAAAACACATGACAAGTGATAGAGACAAATTTCTTACATTGCGAAACGAAAGAAATGGACCAGTCTCCTTCAGAAATGATAATTCAGCCAAAAGCATTGCAGAAGGCACAATTCGAATTCAGAACAAGAATAAAAAGGCACAAAATTTTCTACTAGTAGAAGATATGAAACATAATCTTCTAAGTGTGAGTCAAATGTGTGATGAAGGTCATAAAGTTACTTTCGATTCACAAAAGTGTGAGATAAGAAGAGAAGGTTCAGGGAAATTGGTCGGTACAACTACAAGAACTTCAAACAACATATATGTGTTAAGTGAAATTAGAAATGAAAAGTGTTGTCTAGGAAAGGAAGATGAAAGTTGGATATGGCACAGAAGAATGGGTCGCATGCATTTTGATAACCTTGTCAATTCAGCAAAAGAGAAGCAGTCAGAGAAATGCCCCAAATCATGAAACCAACCAACACTTTATGCAAACATTGTCAACAAGGAAAGCAAACAAAGACCAGGTTCAAATCAAAGGAATATTCAACAACAAGACCACTGGAAATTGTGCATATTGATATAGTTGGACCAACTACAACAAAGAGATTAAAAGGTGAGAGATACTTTATGTTATTAGTTGATGATTATACAAAAATGACTGCAGTTTTCTTTCTCAAGAACAAGTCAGAATATTTTGAAAACTTCAAGATCTACAAGGAAATGGTTGAAAATGAGATGGATTCAAAATTCAAATTCTTGAGACCAACTACAACAAATAGCTTAAAAGGTGAGAGATACTTTATGTTATTAGTTGATGATTATACAAGAATGATTGTAGTTTGCTTTCTCAAGAAAAAGTCAGAAGCTTTTGAAAACTTCAATATCTACAAGTAAATGGTTGAAAATGAGATGCATTCAAGAATCAAATTCTTGAGATCTAATAATGGAAGAGAGTTCACTTTAAAGGAATTTATGGACTACTACAACAGTCATGGAATAAAAAGGCAATTCTCTGTTGCTAGTACACCTCAACATAATGGAGTTGTTGAAAGAAAGAACAATAAAATACAGGAAATGGATCGAACAATGTTAATGGATTCCAAATTGATAGATATATTTTGGACACAGGAAGTGCATACAACAGTTCACATTCAAAACAAAGTAATTCTCATAAACAATACTGATAAAACTCCCTATGAGATATGGAAATGAAGACCAACAAATGTGAAGAACTTCAGAGTTTTTGGAAGCAAATGCTACATCAAAAGAGAATATGACAGAATGGGAAAGTATGACTCTCGCGTGGACAAAGGAGTACTTGCTGGTTACTCAAGTACAAGGAAATAATTCAAGTGTTAGAATATAAGATTGAACAAAGTTGTGAAAAGCATCAACGTAACAATTGATGAAACAGGCAGACCAGAATCAAAGGAAGAAGAAAACAAATCAATGGAACAAATTTTCGAAGAAGAAGAAGAAGAAGATGAAGTAGAAGAGGAAGATGAATAGAATATAACAGAAACAGAAGAGAAATTTCAACAAGTATCTCCAAAGACACTTAACAAACGACTACAGAAGAATCATCCTTTGGATCAGATTATTGGAAACAAAGATGCAGGAGTTGAGACTAGAAGAAAAATCTGTTCACCAGAACAAACACACCTATCACTCTTATCTACAATTGAACCATACTGTTTTGAAGAAGCCAACAAGGATAAATTTTGGAATAAGGCCATCAACGAAGAATTGGATCAAATAGAGAAAAATGACACTTGGGAACTGATTCCAAGACCAAAGAATAAGAATGTGATCGGCACAAAATGGGTTTCCAGGAATAAATTAAATGAAGATGGACAAGTTACAAGGAACAAATCTAGATTGGCATGTAAAGTATATGCAGAGATTGAAGGAAACGACTTTGAAGAGACATTTTCCCTAGTTGCCAGAATGGAAGCAATTTGGTTGCTTTTAGCCTATCCATGCTCCAAAAATTTTAAAGTATATCATATGGATGTAAAAACATATTTTCTGAATGGGGAACTTGAAGAAGAATTCTACATTGAAAAACCAGAAGGATTTCAGTTGTCAGAGAATGCAGATTATGTGTGTAAATTAAAGAAGTCCTTGTATGGTCTAAAACAGGCTCCTAGAGCATGGTACTCTAGACTGGATAAGTATCTGCAACAGTTAGGGTTCATAAAAGTAAGTGCAGACAACAACCTCTCCATCAAGATAAGTGAAGGTAATATTTTATTAATTGAAGTTTATGTTGATGATATTATTTTCGGTAGTGATGATGACAGGTTAAGCTAGAAATTTGCAAAAGATATGCAGAATGAATTTGAAATGTTGTTACTTGGAGAACTATCCTTATTTTTGGGACTTTAGATACACCAAAGAAACCATGGAATATTTATTTCTCAAACCAATTATATCATAGAAATGCTAAAGAGGTTCGGAATGCAAGATTTCAAACCAGTTATCACTCCCATGCGAACCAGTTGCAAGTTGAGAAAAGATGATGATTTGAAATCTACAGATCCAAGGCAATACAGGTCAATGATTAAAAGCCTACTATATGTGACAACATCCAGACTAGATGTAATGCAGGCATTTGGACAGGTGGCACGATTTCAAGCAGCACCAAAGGAGTCAGATGTGTTAGTAGTGAAGAGGATTTTCAGATATCTCAAAGGAACATAAGAGTTTGGATTATGGTATCCAAAAGGAAAGGATCTATCACTTATTGCCCACACAGATGCAGATTGGGTAGGTTTTATTGATGATCGACGAAGCACCAGTGGAGCAGAGTTCTACTTGGGTGAGTGTTTAGTATCATGGATAAATAAGAAACAATCATCAGTATCTTTATTTATAGCTGAGGCAGAGTATATTGCATCAACATCATCTTGTACACAGGTTCTTTGGATGAAACAAACTCTGACATATATACAGGTTGAGTATGATGAGCCCATTCCAATATATTGTGATAATACAAGCGCCATCAGTATATTGAAGAACCTGGTGATGCACTCCAAGACAAAGCACATTCCAATAAAGTATCACTTTCTACGGGAGCAGGTTGCAGAAAAGAACATCAGAGTTGAGTATGGGGGAACAAAAGAAAAAGTGGAAGATATCTTCACAAAATCACTTCCACGGGAATCCTTTGAATATATTCGCCAAAGACTTGGAGTTATTTCTACTCCAAAATGAATTCTTTTTGAATTCTTATCTCATATATCTTATATTTACACGAGGAAGCACCATAAGAGGATAGTTCAGTCGGGGGGAGCAACCCCGGATAGAAAGATACATTTTCCATTGATGACAAAGGGGAAGAGATTTATCAGATGCAGAGGACAAAGGCAGAGGACAGAGGCATTGTTCCATGGGGATCATGAGTGATATGATTTCAGTATTGCATCAGAGTGTTGCCATCAATGCAAAAGGGGGATATTGTTGATTAAGGTTGGTTGTCATTGATATCAACCCTTGAAGAAAGCCCCATACCACAAAGCTTGGGTAGTGGACCTAATATTGTTTGATGTAAAGATGACTCATTATTTTCTTGTCATGGTTCATAATAAGTAGAAATGGATGAACTCCAAAGTTGTCCCCTTATGGTGAAAACCCTCACGAGAAGACGCTTTGCTGATTGAGTTATCCTAGAAGTATGGTTAGAGAACCCATGATTATTCATGGAATAATGAGATGAACGCCAGGGAATTTTTTAGTGAAACTATCCTAGATGGATATTTCTTTTCATTCCATTTCCGGTGGTATGTGGAACGTCACATAACTCCTCACGATTAGAGAGATATGGCCATGAGAAGTTGGAGAACCCAGGTTTGGGTAATGGACCCAAGTTTGTTTGATGGATAACGGTATGAGTTTTGATATATTTTCTGGTAATACTATTCTATGTGGATAGTACATGTCATTCCATTACTGGTGGTATGTGAAACATCACATAACTCCTCACGGTTTGAGAGTTATGGCCTTACGAAGTTGGAGGACCCTCATATGTCATCTAGAAGCCCCAAAAGGTCAAAGTAGTCAAAGTGGTTTAAGAGTTTTTAAAAGGTAAATAATAAAGTGAAGTGAT
>ML786209.1:560041-610578 GCA_009831015.1 Picea engelmannii | reverse complement strand
AGTGAATACAAAATAAATTAATTCAATAATAAATTTAATGGAGAAATTAGAAGTGGGTTAACCCTAAAATAAGGAAAGTGGGCAAAGTGACCTAGAATATGTTTTTAAGGAAGCTACTTGGAGAGTATAAATAAGAGGCAAGGTTATCTCATTTAATACACACTTGAGAATATTGAATACCTATAGGTGTCTGAGTTAACCAAATAATATCTAAGACTAATTTATGAGGAAAGTGAAGAAAAGAAGGCTGAAATTCAATGAAGGATAAATTCTTTTGATGATGCTTTCTAAAGTATGTTTTTTCTAGGTCATCTCACCATTTTCACAATAAATGTTTTTATAGAATGATTCAGACCATGAAATTTCTATGAAATTGAGGAAACATATCCAATTATATGTGGTAAAAAATTCATCTTGTGGGTCGTTGTATTTTTGCAGTTACACTCTGTGGAAAATAGGGTTTGTGGCTAGTCCTGAAACTAGTCAAAAAAAGGTGTTTCAGGTAAAAACGTCATAACTTCTTCATAACAGATCCAAATTCTGTAAGATCAAACGTGTTAGTTATAGTATATTCTATAGTATTCTTTGTAACAGTTTCAGATTAATTTAACAAATATTCTGTGTTGGGCACGCTCTATAAGGTATCTCTCTAGAATAAGCCAGAATTCAGCAAGGTGTGCCATTTTTTCCATAACTCATTTTCTGAGAAGTTCCAAGTAGTGAAACCTGGAGGAATTTCATAAAACACACTAAAGAAAATTGTGTATCATTTTTAGATCTTTATTCATTACATGTACAAAGTTATAATTATTTCAAGTTAGGGTTGTTGACTAATCCAAAACTAGTCTTGTGAGACTAAAGAAACATTTGATGAAAATGCTAGTTTCTTGTTGTTAAAGTTAAGGAAGGTTTGCAGGTATGTGATCATATACACCAGGTATATTACAGAGTTACAAATCATATTTGGATGATGAAGCTGATGAGGGCTTTTGGTTGAGGTACAAGTTGCGTACATGGTTGAGACATGTAGTTGATGAGTTGGCACATACATGAGGTGTATAGTTGATGATGTTGGTACATATTGATGAGTCATAGTTGATGAGTACTTGACACATGATTGGTGCATACTTGGTACATGGTTGGTTGCACTTGTTTATGGTACAGATTGATTACAGATTGTTTGGTATAGGTTGGTGCATGGTTGATGCACTTGTTTATGGTACAGGTTGATTACATGTTGAGGTACAAGTTGATGAATGGTTGATGCATGGTTCAAGTTTATTGCTACATGTTTACATCGGTATATCTCACAGTGATAGTGTGACAGTGGTTCCATCATTGTACTTCTACTTCAGGGCATTTGGACGGGGCAAGGATAGGTGGTTGTAGCCACCTTCTGGTTATAGATGGATAACATAGGGGGTTGTAGCCTCCTTCTGGTTGTAGCCAGAGAATTGGAGAGTTGGAGCTTCCCTCAGGTTGTAGCCTGAGAAACTAGGGGGTTGGAACCTCCTTCCAGTTGCAGCTGGAAAACAAAGGAACTTGGTGCTTCCAATGAATGTAATTCTTCAAGACTTATAAGATAAATCATTTCGTGGTTTTCTCCCGATTTGGGTTTCCACATAAAACACTGGTGTATTGTGTATATGTGTGATTGTTCATTTATTATTGGATAATAATTCTACATTGATATAACACTTGGATTATTTGGATAAAAAGGATTATAATTACGTTATTACTGATTGACCCCCCTTCTCAGTAATCCAACACACACTGAATAGCACAAGAGTGAGTAAATTATGAGGTAATGAACAATATAGAAGGAAATATTCATTGTGTTGTGTGGAGCATGTATGTGGGTACCATATGAATGAATTGTCATCAAGAAATCTGCAAATGAAAACGATCATTAGAGTTATTTCAGAGATACTTCCCTTCCCATGTGAGCCCTGACCTTTTAAAAAACCCAATATGTTTGTAGTTAGATTTAGGATTGTGTTTGTAATTTGGGATAACACTTGTTCAAACTTGGAGGTTTGGTTGAGGAGACCATAGATGCAAATATATCTCAAAGATTTCTTTCTCTTGTTGGGTTCCCAGAGAGATAGACAACCTTGAATGAAATTGTATTTAAAATTTTCCTCTTCTTATAGTGGTGGTGGATCGCAAGATTCAATTGTAGGGAATTTTTCCAAAATGACAATGGGATTCTTTCCAAGGACTTCAGGGTCATCTCAGCCTATAGTAGGCAAGACGATGACTTTGTTTGGTAACTCGTATGTACTCAGTTTAACCATGGCTACTAGTATTGGTGGATTATTCTTAAGTTACAACAAAGGAGTGGATAATATACCATATATCTAGCAGATTTGATTCCCTAGGAGGGTATATAGCAGTTTCAGTGAGCAGGTGCTTATCAGGCATCCATATTTTTAACATGGTTCCAGGAGGTTCGAGCTTTCTGTCGGTGAAATTTTGATCACTACAGACTATCCACATACAATTTTTTCCCATAGTGTTCTCAGTGCCCTTGTACTTATTAGACAACCATATCCTCCACTAGATTGGGAGGTATGCACTGGAAGGTAATGAATTTATGATCACTATGTCTATTTTCTCACAATTTCGATCAAAACAATCTCAATGATTCAATGTTTATCAACTTGCGCAGGAAGACAAAGAGGAACTATGGCATCCCCAAAAATAAATTATTTTTGAATTCGAAAATTGTTCGGAAAATTATTTTGTTTTTGGTAAATTCGAATTTTGGAAATTTTTTGTCATTTATGGCAATTTCAAATTTCGAATTTGGTAAATTGTAATTAATTATTATGACTGTTGGGCAAAGATCTGATTTGACCCAACTAACTATTTGACTATGACACTTGTATGAAAACAAAATATTTTATAATTATTGCAGGAAGACAAATGCAACAACCATGTTAAAATCAACTGACCATTACTCCATGAGTGGGGAACATGTTGGAACTACCTCAGGGCGAATTGTTACAAGTGGGAAATCAGGGATTTGGCCATTAACAGTCCCTAAAAATCATGGATTTAGAAAGCTGCGAAAATTCCCAAGGGAGGGAATAAAGACCTAGGCAAAAAGATTTGTTTTGATAAATAGCATATGTGAGGAGGCAGGACATTGCCTAGTATGATGGGAAAGAACTACTGAATACTTGTTATTATGAGAACTAATTGTTGAGTGTGAGGAAAGAAGAATACTACTGACAGAGGAAGACATTGTTGAAGAGGAAATTCCAAGTTTTCCCTCATGGATTCATGGTCAGGCTAGGGGGTGAACTGGGCAAGTGATTTGGTTTCCCTGTTCTACGATTAGGAGGAACGTGGTTGTTCCCTTTGTCTTCTCGCAAATTGTTTCAGATATGTAATCTTTCCCTTCTCTATTTGAATGATTATATCTATCTGCTGTAATGCATCTGTTGTGTTAAATTTAAATATTTTTCATGGATGAAATATGTCCATTTGTGTGAAGTTTATGATAGATGACCAAATTCTAGAATTCTTCCTCCTATAAATAAAAATTCTAGACATAAATTCCTATATATAACTGAACTTGGAAAAAGAACAGATTTTTCTACAGGTGTACATTTTGTTTCTGTAATTAAATTCTAGGGAGAGCTATCTATGTATAACTGGATTTGAGAAAGTATATATATATATATATAAGACTATGTGTATCTCTGTAATTAAGTTTTCAGAAAATTCGTATCACTTAGCTAAGACGTCCTTTCTTGTATAACATTGAAGGAGGAGAAGTACAAGACAGCATAGACCCTATGGATCATAGGTATATACTTATATGATGAAATAGAAATATATATATATATATATAAACATAGATATATAGATCTATTTGTAGTTGGCGCTTTGCAAAGACATCATTGATTAAAAGAAAAATTAAGTGACTGTAACCGAAAATTCACTTACACAGAGATCTGTTGTCATATTTTACAAGCAACAAATTATGTCAACGGGAAATCAACTACATTCTGAGTAAAGGAAATACCAAATCGGAGAGTCTGAAACCCATCCTAAGTCCCGTCATAGTACCAAACAAATTTGAATAGATTATATGCGTGAAAACTTGTAGATTAAGGTTTTCAGAACCTTCTAGGTGAAACGGGAGTTCTAATTTTTTACACATGCTATTTCGCAGAGCAAAAGTAAGAGAATAACTACAATAATAAGGGAGTTACAAAAATTAATATGAAATTTATAGAAACAGTTTGAGCATACATACGTCTTATCTTTTGACACAAAGTACTACCATAGATTGCAGAAGTAAGACAATGTACCATTAGAGAATGGCCATTTGTACATGATTACATTGTATAAAGAAAATAATCTAGACATAATTGACTGAATCGTAAACTCTAAGATCCAGCTCAGTCTAATTACCTAGTGCACAGATTTAGTCAATACCGATTATGATCAGAAACAGTATAGTATAGCTTCAGATGTTTTTCATGCACAGGATTAATGTAAATTATGAACAATCTTGAATACATCTCAGAAAGAAATAAGTAGCCTAACTCCATATTGCAACTCAGGCTGAAATGTTATAACTGTAGATGCCAAAAATTTACACACCCAGTGTTTTTATTTCTGAGGATATATGTTGTTAAAGACCTGAGATAAAACTCTAAGAATGAAAAGTACAAGTAACATGCTTATCGCGTTATCATTCAAATCTAGGATGTCAAGAGAAAACTTCGTAATCATTTTTCCATTCCAACAGTGTCGAGCCAAGACTTAGAAAAGAAATTCGACTGGACCCTTTCGGCCAGTCTTATAATATTAAAGTTGACCCTCGTATGGGTCGTGAAAATATATAACAAAAGTAACACCAGCATAAAACGAACAATCTCTACCATATAGAGTTAACCCTTTATGTCTTGAGTCACATAAGCTTCTTTAGAAAGTCATAACGAAACCTGAATATCTTTTAAGCAGATGACAGTGGTTGTCCTCCATGTATTCGTGTAGCCCGAAAACCCCGCACACATTGTGGAAAAACCATTACAATTCGTTCAACAGAAATGAGAATATCTAATAAAATGGGAAAGTATAACCGAAGTAATACTTAATTCTAGATGGAGGGGATCCAACACCCTTCTCTGTTGCGACCATCGCGTACCGTCCAAACCGAAAGGGGAAGAGGATCTCGAATCTCTCTGATGGGTACCCTCGCAAAACAAAGGGGCCCATCATTAGTAACAAGAATCAATGATAAATCAAAGAAATAGTATAGAAAACAATACACGAATACTGATTATATATATATATATCGCATAATAAGCATAACCAGATGTTTTAGTCAAAATATATAAAGGGAAAATATACAGAATCGATAATCTATCCAACACCCTATGAATAATTTTAAGGAATGTGCAGGGTCAACACGATGCCAAAGACTCCATACGTGCACGCCTTCGCAACACATCCAGATTATGAGTAAGTGGGCATGAAGAGAAGAACCTGAGCTTATTTAGTTACAATTAGGGTATAAACCTTGCTTAAGGGTTAGTCTGACTAATATATTTTCTGGGAGACTCTCAATGGAGAAGATCACAGTCTTAAGAACTTGTCGAGAAGTTTTGGGAAAACAGAGAAAAAAAAGAAAAATGAAGAAAAAACCCTTTCCTTTTTATGCGACCAGAATAGAAACCAACTACTACCAGTGAGATTCCAGTACCGTAAAATAGGTATAGCATTTAGGCACTTACAATACCCTAGTCAAACAAACTCCCGAGCACAACTCCGGTGAAGCACAGTATGGAACATTACAGAGAGAAAACTTAACAATGAGTGTAGGAGGAGATTAAAAGGGCCTACGGGTAGGTTACCACTTGTGTGAAACGCTTGGAAGAAATCACGAGAACAGTAAGCCATAACAGGATAAAAGAAATTGTTGAATGTTTGAATAATGAATATCAAAATAGGACTGTCACTTACCAATAGAAGGAATAGTTCGGGAGACGCTCCAAGCCACCAAACCCCACGCAAAGTGAAGTCAAGAAAATAATGTGAAAACCCAGAGCCCATTTCGAAACAGGCTCGAACAAAATGACAATGAACAATGACTGCTACCCTAGAACATGGACCCACACATATTGAATGTGGTTGGTACAATAGTAAAACACACCATGTGACATGAGCGATTTGGCGTGCTTGGGTTGGATGAGGGTACAGATTTGGCTCTCATTCCTCATCCACCTCCATTAATGTCCGGTCAAAGAAATAACTCTCGACTGTCAACACCTCCATTCATATTTATTATATTTATGAGGACAAGTATGGGTCTCCTCAAGAACCTAATTTTCAGAATTTATCAACCTCTAGTCTGTACTAGTCCAGTTAGCGCCAGTGGTTAGATTTAGTTTAAATCTGGTAAGATTCAATTAACTGTCCGTTTGGGGTTTGCTTCTAGTTAGGAAGTTTGTTGTTTTTTTGTCGTGATGGGAGGACTCTCAATCAACAAAAGAATTATCGAGGACACCATTCATTTTCCTTGGTCACCTATGAAAAATTCAAACAACTCAATCAAACGATTAAACAAATAGTTTCGACTACCATTACTTTGTATATAAAGTTATTCGGGTCTTGGAGTTTAGACTTGTGCGTGTTTATGGAAATATGTGTTAAAGAAGAGGCTGAGGTCCTAAGTCCTAGGCCTGTGTCTAGTTTCCCTTTTTATTACAAAGTATAATCTTTAACCACTTACAAATACTAGTATAACTTAACGAAAAGAAAACGCTAGACTATGATTCTGTAATGTTAGGAAAGGGAATTTGAATGCACAGGGTATCACAGCTATCAATAAGGATATTTCTCCAATTATAAATCTATTTTTACAAGCTTAGAGCTTATTGCCCCTTAGAATAATTTTTGTTTTTATGATGAAATTGAGGTATATTACAGGAACAAAAATGAACACAACATCCTTACATATATTCCTATTTAACTCCCTGCACTCATGAACTTTCATAAAAACGCTTGTCTTTTGAGTGTTGTAATCTTTTGTCTTCTTCATGATGTTAAAGCTTTTGGACAAGATCTACTTGATCCTCAATTCAATGAGATTTTGCATTCATGTTTTCAATATAACATTTCTAAGTACAACATTCTCTTTGTCATCCACCTATAAGTATTATTAAGTTTGCTTGTAATTTTCATTTTCTTAAACAAATTGTTCAAGACTTATTTTCATGATCTACTCATAAATATCTCATAAATATATCTAGAGAATATTTCCTATTTAAGAAAATAATGTTAATGGAAGAAAAGCATGGCATTACTCTTCCAAAATCCTTACCAACCACTATTATAAGCTCAAGGAATAGAACATGCAGGACAACACATTTTATACACACAATTTTCTATCAAAATCAACCACAACCTACACTTGACCGCAATTGCTTATTGTCTCCTATGGTGGCCTTGAACCTTTGTGTGTGTCTTGCCATGTTGATGTTTTCCGTTGAACCAGGATTATGTCAGCAATGTGAGAATCATTTTATAATTTCATGGATGGAGTGGCATTTTCATGATTTTTAGAAATTGATCAGTACCACAGACATGGGGAATGATAATTTATTGTTTGAGTTACTCGTATATGAAAGGCCCTTTACATTGCTACAACATATATAGAGTATGATGGAAATATTAATTACAAGTCGTGAGCTTCACGCTTACGTAGACTTTATCTCTCACGAAAACAGAGACGTTAGTCTGTCAAACACGTCAAGCAAGAGTGTTAGTAGAAGTTTATTTAATGAGTCGATTTTTATCTTCTCGATCTTTGTTATTCATATGAGAGTCAGTGGAAATTTATTGTTGTCTTAATTGTTTGTGTCAATTTTACTTCTACGGGAAGTTTCAATCTTTATCTATAAATGCTTGAGTCTATAAGTAGTTGAGACACACATACATAGAGAATAAATTCGATAGTTAGCAGTGACAAAAGTTGTAAGGATTCAAGGAGTATGAGAGCACAAGATCTATGTTTGTAAGTTGCAGAAGTTGTTGGAGCCGAAGCTCGACATAGTTTTCTATTATGTATTAGCGCGCAACACCCAAGTTCTTAATATATATAAAGTATTTTGTAGTTGACAAATCCGT
This sequence comes from Picea engelmannii, assembly GCA_009831015.1. Lineage (NCBI taxonomy): Eukaryota > Viridiplantae > Streptophyta > Pinopsida > Pinales > Pinaceae > Picea > Picea engelmannii. The sequence goes on along the minus strand of ML786209.1, from coordinate 602,427 downwards.
GTGTATTTATGAATTCTGTTTTGTTTGAGAGTTCATATGCTAAGTATAACATAGTGTTGATTTTGTGTCAAGTAATTGTTTTATTAAGTGTTGTCATCACAACGCACAATCTTTTAAACAATTTGTAAACTGCGTGGTAAAATCATGAGAATTCATCAACAAAGTTTTATAGTGTGCAGTATTTGCAACTACGCTATGCAGAATTTTATTTGAGTGTTGTAGATATGAGATCTGGTACCAGAGTAGGTTGATCAGAGCATGTTCTATCAAAACAATTTTATTATAGAAATTTTTATCATAGTAAGTTTCAAGAGAAACAACTTTGTTGTAAGGTGAAATATGGCTTCTACTTCAAATATGAAACCTCCCACCTTTAAAGGAAAAAAATACGAGTTATGGTCCTTGACCATGAAGGCGTTATTTAGGGGTCGATATGTATGGGAGATAGTCGAAAATGTCTATGTGAAACCAACAGATCCGAAATCGTACAATTCCCTCACACAACCTGAGAAGGATGCTTTGAAAGATCAAAGGAAGAAGGATGGAAAGACGATGTTTTACATACATCAAGACATTCATGAGAGCATACTCCCAAGAGTTTCATCAACAAATCAAGCCAAGGAAGCATGAGACATACTACAAAATTCTTAACAAGGTATGGATAAAGTTAATACTTCAAAACTACAAATTTTTAGAAGAGATTTTGAAACTCTGTCATTGAACGATACAGATTCAATAGATTCCTTTTATACCCATGTTACTAGCCTTATAAATCATATTAAGTCTCATTCTGAAACCATAAAGGATAGAAAGGTTGTTGAGAAGGTACTTAGGAGTCTTCCTCCTAAATTTGATACCCTAATTGTGACCCTAGAAGAGAACAAATATCTGAGTCAATTTACTCTAGATGAGTTGCAAGCCTCCCTCATTAATCATGAACATAGATTGAATAGGTCAAACATGTCATTAGAAAATGCATTTTTCATGCATTCATCTATAATTCATGGAAGACGAAGGAGGAGATCTAACTCTAGAGGCAAAGGAAAAAGTTCAGATAGAGGTGGATGCAGTAACAGTCCAAGAAACACTGGTGGAAGAGGTCAAAACCAAAATATTAGTCAGCCAAGTAATCGTAAATTTGATAAGTCAAATATTTAGTGCCATTACTGTAAAAAGTATGGACATTATGCATATGAGTATAGAAAGAGATAGTATAATCAGAACAAGTAAGGTCAAGATCAGTCAAACAATGCAAATAGTCCCTTGAGCCCTATGTTTATGGTGTGCATTTAAGTAATGGCTATAGTCTCACCAGTTGAATGAAATGTTGTTCAAGAAATTCCACATGGCATATGGTATCTATATTCAGGCTGGAGTAATCACATGACAGGAAATTTAGAACTATTTTCTAGTTTGGATAATTCATTCCAAACTAAAGTTACACTTGGAACAAATATCCAAGTCATTGTCTTAGGCAAAGGCATTATTAAAATTTTAACTAAACAAGGAAAAAAAAAAGTTATGCCTGATATATATTATGTTTTTGGTATGAAGCATAATTTGATGTTCACATGACAATTATTACAGAAAGGATACATAATATACATGGAAGATAATCACTGTGTGATTATGGACATATATCCAAGCAACCAACTTATTGCAAGAATTCAGATGACAAGAAACATAATGTTTCCATTGACATTAAAGACAACCATGAAGAGAAAAAAAACACAAGCTATCTATGACACAAAAGATGTGCAGTCAGACACTGCATTCAAAGCAAAAAGCAAAGAAGGAAAATTTGGCGCATGCAGTCTTAAGAAGGAAGAAGATAGTGGTAGAAAGATGAGAGAAACATTCCAATTCAAAGTACGTGATGATTCTTGGTTATAGAATTTCAGATTTGGATACTTAAACTTTGGAGGTCTAAAGCTGCTACATACAAGGGATATGGTGAAATTTTTTCCATTAATAGAAAAACCAGAAAGAATATGTGAAGGTTGTATTTTTCGAAAGTAGCACAAATAATCATTTCTAGTTAAAAATTCATATACAGAAAAATCTCCACTGGAAATAGTACATTAATATATTTGTGGACCAATGAAAACACCATCTATAAGAGGCAGTATATATTTTCTGACATTTATTGGTGATTTCTCAAGAAAAAACATGGATTTATTTCCTAAAACATAAATCTGACGCATTGGGTTGTTTTAAACAATTTAAATCACTTGTGGAGAATGAGAGTGGTTATTACATCAAGGTTCTCAGAAATGATAGAGGAGGTGAATATATTTCAAGAGAGTTACAGGACTTTTGTAAAGTTCATGGTATTTACAAGCAATTCACTGCACAGTATACACCACAGCATAATGGTGTCATAGAGAGGAAGAATCAAACCATAATGGAAATGGTGCGCAGTATGTTGGCAGCTAAACATTTGTCAAATGAGTATTGGGATGAGGTAGTAGCAACTATAGTATACATTATGAACATATATCTAACAAAGAGTGTGAGAAAAAAAAGTTCCTCAAGAAGCCTGGACAGATATAAAGCATAATGGGGTGCACTTAAAAGTTTTTGGATGTGTCACATACATACATGTTCTAGATGAGATGAGAAAGAAGCTAGATAACAAAGAATAAAAATGTATATTTGTTGGATATTCTGAAGATGCAAAGGCATACAAAATGTACAATCTTATTGCAAGGAAAGTCATAATCAGTCACGACGTTCAATTTATGGAGAATGAAGCATGGGATGGAAGCATAGAAAAGACAATCAGAATTATTGATGTTATTGAGCATGATGACATAAAATAAGAAATGGTTCAAACACCATGTAAAAATCAATGCACATTTCCTTCTACACCTTGACCTGTGACACAAATCCCAACATAAACCAATCCAGTGAGAATTGTAGGTGCATAGTCCACACCTAGAGCAAAACAAACTTCAGCTAGTAGTCCTAGTAGTTTTGCATCTTCTAATCCAACATTAGCAAGTCTGTTACCAAGGAAGACAATAAGTCTACGCGACATCTATAATGTTGACACATCAAATTCATTTTTAGTTTTTGCTCTATTTTCACAAATAGATGATCCTTTAAATTTTGAAGAAGTTGTCAAAGATTATGTATGGGCTCAAGCCATGGATGAATAAATCAGATGGATGGAGAACAATCAGACATGGAAATTGGTAGATGTACCTGAAGACAAGGATGTGATAAGTGTCAAATGGATTTATCAAACCAAGCAAGATGCAGATGGAAATGTGTAGAAGCACAAGGCAAGATTAGTTGGAAGAGGTTTTACACAACAACTTGGAATTGATTTGAATGAAAAATTTGCACCGGTTGCACACATGGACATAGTAAGAACTGTGTTGGCCATTGTTGTGCAAAAAAAATGGTTTGCTTATCAAATGGATGTAAATTCATCATTTTTGAATGGACATTTAGAAGAAGAAGTGTATGTGGAACAACCACAAGGCTATGAGATTCCAAGACAAGAAAACAAAGTATATAGGTTGAAGAAAGCACTCTATGGGTTAAAGCAAGCTTCGAGAGCTTGGTACAGTCACATAGATTCCTATCTCACTCAAAATGTATTTTAGAGAAGTGAATATGAGCCAACACTATACATCAAATAAAATCAACAAGATAATATGTTAATTGTTTTCTTATATCTGGATGATTTGATTTTTACAGGTGATTTTGGCATAGAATAATTTAATTCAGTCTTGAAGGATGAATTTGAAATGAATGATTTGGGGCTTATGAGATGTTTTTTTGGTATTGAAGTTCACCAATCCAAAACTAGTATATTCATTTCACAATCTAAATATGCACATGAAATTTTGAAAAATATAACATGATAAATTCCAAAGCAGCCCCAACACCTGTCATAACAAAATTAAAGCTAAGCAAAGAAGATGAAGGGTCCAAGGTGGATCCCACACTGTTTAAAAGGATGGTAGGAAATCTTATGTATCTAACAACAACAAGGCATGATATTATGTATGGAGTGAGCCTGATTTCAAGGTTCATGGAAACTCCAAAAGAATCCCATTGGAAAGCAGGAAAAGGAATTTTGAGATATGTGAATGGAACAAAATATTTTGGAATTATGTATTCTACTTCGTAAGACTTCAAACTTATTGGATACACTAACAGTGACTGTGGAGGATACATATATGAAAAGCAAAGTACCTACGGGTACACATTTCATATTGGAACAAGTATAGTATCATGGGAATCAAGGAAGCAACCAATAATGACTCTTTCTTCAGCTGAAGATGAGTACGTCGCAGCTACAAACACAACTTGTCAAACAGTTTGGATGAAAAGAATGTTAAAATATTTGATGCATGAACAAAAAGAACTAACTATAATATTTTGTGACAGCAATTCAACCATCATGTTATCAAAGAATCATGTGTTTCACAAGAAAATCAAACATATTGATACAAGTTATCATTTTATCAGAGAATTAGTGAATAACAAAGAAATTTGTTTAGAGTTTTGCAGGTCAAAAGAACAAGTCGCATATATATTTACAAAAACTTTGGCAATAGATGCATTTCCGAAACTACGCATTTGTTTAGGAGTTGGTGCAGTAACATATGTTTGATTGTTAATGTGAATTCAAATTTTTGATGTAAATTTTGTATTTTTGTAAATTCACCTACTTATAATTAAGGGGGAGTGTTGGAAATATTAATTACAAGTCGTGAGCTTCATGCTTGATGATGCAGGAGAATCTCTCCATGCATCCAGCCAGTCAGCCAGCCACATCAACGCGCATGCATTCATGTGCTGAAAGGGAGGCGCAGCCTCATTTGAAATTTGAATTGAATGTAATTTAATGCTTAGGCTGGTGAGCCATGGGAAGCCGTGCTTTAAGAAGGCTGTAGAATAGATCGGATTTAATGCTAGATCGGCTGAGATCTAGATCTGGATAGCTGGACTAGACAACCAATTTATTGTAATTTATTAGAGTAGGTGAACCTGGAGGGAAGCGCTCAATGAGCCCCTCAGGTAAAAGAGATTCTCATATCTCATTTTGATGTTGGTTAGAGTTCTGCGAATAGAGGGCAGAAGAGAGGAGAGGAACCAAGACCTTGTTACAGGCCGTGCTCAGAACACTTGTAAATTTCAGGCATTTTGCCATTTAATGCAAAGAAGCAGTTTTTCCTACATAAACTCTGTGTTAACTGAATGTCTGTGTGTGTTCCTCATATGTTGTGAATGTGTGTTGTTATCATGCGTTTGCAGGTTGTTTGATTTCAGGGATGAAGGCCTTTGAGGTTTCATGCCATGAGGGCGTGACAGAGTGCTGTGAACTCTGAATACCAGTCCACTGATGCACTTCTGAACACTGCAGGGTTCAGAAAAAGGTGTACTGAGGCACAAGAGCTGAAGATCAAAAACTCAAGGTAAAACCTCAAGGTTGCTGAACACCTTGGAGGTAGGGTTGTGTGGGAGAAGACACAGTTGCAGACATAATCTCTTAGGAGTTATGTAGGAGCTCTGCCAAGTGGGCATTGAACGTGTGCATGAAGTGCTGGAGAAGAACTCTTCTGAGAGTTTGAAGAGAATAAATAGAATCACTGAGGATTCTGGAAGGCTCTACCAGGTAGGCATTGAGCGGGTGCACAGGTGCACAGGAGGACAAAACTGTTGAACGTTCTGGGAAAGGGAAAACTCTGCCAAGTGGGCATAGAGTCGGTGTGCAGGTAGGCACAGGAGAGGAGAGAACTCTTTGAGTTTTGGAATTCAGGGAAAGAGTCCACTGAGGGACTTTTAGAGGGTTGTTGAACACCCTGAAAGGCTCAGCGAGAAGTTGTCAGAGCATAAGGATAGCCATGAGGGCATCCATTTCGTTCCCCATCTGGAGGAGAAGAATGACAAAATCCCTCAAAGGTTCTAAGTGTTTGCAAAGGCTCAGGGTGGATAGCACCAACAAGTGCATCTGAAGACTCTGCAAGGAGTGAAAAAATTGAAGAATCCTCCAAGGATTCAAAGATAAAATCTCACGAGGGCCAGCGTTCTCATACGCGCAGCAGAACTCACAGTTGTGGAGTTCGCGGAGGCGAAGAAAAGGTCAAAACCTTTTAGAGGGTGAAATTCTCCCAAGGTTGGAAAGAAAGTGCAGAGGCTCAGGAGGAGCAGCGACAACCATCGGATCGACGGAGGAAACAAATCCTGGGCCGTTGAAATTCTACGTCCAGGAGGTGCAGAGGAGAGGCGCACGAGAGAATTGATCTGATCCATCAGATCGTAAACAATATCGTCGACAGATGTCAAATCTGCCAGAGTAGCGAGTAGATTACTGCCACACCAGGAGTTAAGCTCAAAGGATCGTGAGTCGTCGAATCAGCATTGGATACCCACCAACCATTAGATTTGGCAGGAGTTGCATCGAGGTTAAGCTCTGGTGAGCAGAGGAGAGAGTCGGGGTTTGACACTTCGAGATTTCTGAAGACAGGAAACACTTGCTGCTGGGAATCGCGAAACGCGATATCCCGACGGAAGGGTCGTGTGGGCCACAGTCAAGGTTAGTAGAGGACAGGTGACATCGGGGATTTGTGAATCCTGAAATTATTGGTATCCGGATTCACGAACTCGTGAACTCCGATACACATGAGGGAGGACAGGTGTCAAAGGGTCAACCCTCGCAGGAGTCAACTCCAAGTGGCATTGGAGATTGGAGAATCGAAGATCCTGAGAACATATGTTCTACACACTCCAATATTGCGAAGTCCGAAACTCCGATAGGAGAAAGGGCGTGGTCTCGTGGACTAGCAGGTCGCATGGGAAAGAAGTTAGCCGGAAGGAGCTAAGGGGTGGAGAGAGGTACCATCGGGGATCGGGAGTCGGGGGTCCGTGAGGGTAGTGGATCACAACCGTGCAAGTGTCGATTTCCTGACAGCGTAAATCCCGATGGAAGGTTTGACTATGGTCATGGGGTGATGGTCACGTGGACCAAGGGCTGAGCCAGGAGGGCTAGCCGAAGCAAAGGCGCATCAGGGATCGGAGGATCACGGATCCGGGGGACGCATGCACATCGACATTGTAAACCCAGAAACACCGATGGGAAGCCATAAGGCTGGGGTCTTGTGAGCATGGTCATGTGGACCAGAGAATAGCTGGAAGGAGCTCAGGCCGAGCAGAGAGCTCATCGGGAATCGGGGAATCGAGAGTGCTGAAACTCTTGACAGCAAAATCCCCGAAACCCCGAAGTCTGATATTCAGATTCTTGTGGGGAATTTGGCCACGGTCCAGTGCAGAGGCCAAGAAGGAAAGGGAGAAAGGACCTATGGATTTGGATTTTCACAGAGATTCCCGAGGGAATCTCAAGGAGCCGCTTCGGCTCAACAGAAAGGGGATTTTGACAACGATCCTGAGAGTGGGCGGGATCGCGAATTTTTTCACCTGCATCACTTGAGTAGACTCTGTCTATCACGGAAACAAAGATGTTAGTATATTAGACACATCAAGAAAGAGTGTTAGTATAATTTTATTTAATGAGTCGATATTTATCTTCTCGAGCTCTGTTATGCAGATGAGAATCAGTCAAAATTTAGTATTGTCTTAATTGTTTGACTCAGTTTTACTTCTACATGAATTTTTAGTCTTTATCTATATATGTCTGAGTCTGTAGGTAGTCGAGACACACATATAGAGAGAATAGAGTCGATAGTTAGCAACAACAACAGTTGTAAGGAGTTAAGGAGTTTAAGAGCACAAGCTCTATGTTTTGTAAGTTGTATAAGTTATTGGAACCGAAGCTCGACATAGTTTTGTATTATGTATTAGCATGCAACGACCAAGTTCTTAATATATATCAAGTATTTTGTAGTTGACAAATCCATGTGTATTTCTGAATTCTTCTCTATTTGAGAGTTCATATGCTAAGTATAGCACAAAGTTGATTTTGTGTCAAGCAATTGTTTTATTAAGTGTTGTCATCACATCGCACAATCTTTTAAGTAGTCTGTAAACTGTGCAGTATAATCCTGAGAGTTCAACAACAAATTTTTATAGTGCACAGTATTTGCAACTGTGTTGTGCAGAAGTTTGTTTGCACGTTGTAGATCTGAGAGAGTAGTGGGATCCAGTCTCATAGGTTTCCACTTGCTATGTTAAGGGACGCGATAAGTTTACCCTTACTATGTTTAGGAAATGAGTGAGATTGGATTATCCTCATATAATATAATTGGACAAAATCACTATAAATAATAGGTAGAAACTTCTAAATTAATAGCAATAGTCCTGATTGAATTTGAATTATATTCAATGAAGAGGTTCTATTTTTTTTTTTAAATGCATCATGTATGTAATATTATGTGTCCTCTATACATAAACATACTCAAACATATCTTCTAGAAAACAATAATCAATATGTATTTATATATATATGAAGATATTACAATAAGTTTGTTAGAAAACAATGATATATATATATATATATATATATATATATATATATATATATATATATATATATATATATATATATAAGTTTCTTTGTCTCATCTCCATGCTAGGAATGTATTAGGTTGATGTTCTTCCTCAATTCTATTCATGGAAGTTTTATTTCAAATTGATTTTCTTCCTGAGTATGTTATTATTCATGGAAAAGGGAAAGTTCTTGATAGACTAAAGATTGAATGAGAAAGTTCAATATTACCGAGTTATAATTATCATCGACTTGTTATAATTATGAAAGAGCGGTCAATCATCGTGAATTTAGAAACTCAATTTTGTTTAAGATCAATGAATTTTCATTTTATAAAATCATAATTCTCAAGTTATTTTCTTTAATTTAAAAAATGCATTCATAATATTCTAATATGACCTTCTATATAATGGATGATGAACACTATCTTCACATATAACTATATAAAATATAGCAATCATATATATATAATTTATTAATTTAATTCCAAAAATTAATTAAGTCATACATATTCTTAATCTTAATACATATTCTTAATATTAATGAAACTATATAAGTCTTCACTATACTTTCTAAATGTCAAATTAAATCCCTAATTGTTAATATTAAACTATCCCTATAAGAGAGGAAACATCATTTAAATGCTTAATCTTTCAAATTTAACGCGCAATTTGTCTGATATTTCTATCTATAATAAAAATTCTATTTTCCAGGTTGTTGTGATATAAGGGCATGTACGTTATTTTTCACAATATTTTCGATATCCTTCACATCAAATCACTATCACATTCAAATTTAGATCTACTCAGTTGCATGTCTTCTTAATTATTTAGAACTAAAGGAATATTCGTTAGGGTAGAAATTTAATAGATTACGATGAAATCCATCTCAACCGTCCATCCCTTCAGCTGTACATTTTTCAACTTTGCAACATGTGTTCTTGCAGTGACTTCAGGCAGTGTGTTCTACCAGCTGTTAGAGTCTGCCTCAGTCCGCTTATCGGTTGAGTTCGATCCCTATCCGTGAACTCATGTGGTGGATTCTTAGTAACTGCGGTGGGTTCAAATCCACAGGACAAGGTACAATGATTTAACATAGAATCATGATATCAAAATCTTTGGTGCAATGTCCCTGCTGCTAGCTTGTTAGAGGCTTCCTCCATTAGAGAATGAAGCTTGATGATTGTTTTTTCTCATGCGCAGTTTCCTTCTGATATCTAGCCTTCTGCTTCTTGCGACTCTCAACAGAACCAATCCAGTTGTCGGAACAACCACTTCGACAGCCCTGGCGAACCCCAACTCGACCTTATGTGAACCCCACCTCAGCCTTATGTGAACCTTTGAGTGAATCTCTGCACCTTCAAACTTCCCTTAGCGGCCTCCTTGCCTAGCGGGACTTACTAACCAGTGCTCGGCCTTCACCTTCCGTGAACCTTATCTCCTCAGTGAGTGAACCTTATCTCCTCGTCAAGTGAACCTCGGCATCTAGTCGTTCAAGGAAAACTGATTGCAATAACAGGCAAAGAGAAACGAGAATCTTAACAGCGCATAATACAAAGACAATGATCAGAGGTCAAAACACAGAGTTGCATAAGTCTTGATTATATTAATAATAAAGCACAAAGTGCATGGGTATTACAATAGAACAGGATGCTCAGAGAAGAATTCTCATGCTATCGCTCACACTTAGAAAATATTATAGACACAGAGAATGACACAAAGCTTTAGACAGGAGGGAAGCTTAGAAGACTCGGACTAACTCACAAACTCACTATGAAAGTTCCTCCTTGAGAATGAGCTCTCATCCTTCCTTTATACAAATTTTTTGAAGGAGGGAATCATTTCGAAGACAAGCTTAGAAATGACGCTTGGTCCTACATGTCTACCACTAAATCTTCCTTTATGTATATGGAAGTGGTGGTCCTGCAGAATTCCCCGACCATATCATAAACTTTATTCTCCACTAAGAAAAAGTAGATATATATGTAGATATGTCAGGGTCGTCGTGCAATATTCCTTGAATAGGGGACAGACATAACATGAACTAAATAAAAGAATCTTGGAAATGCAAGTCAAACCACGCCAAAAGTCGGAGAAGTTCTTTGAGTTTCCAAGATGCTCATTATTACAAGCAGACATATTATTACACGGTGGATGTTGGTTACGGCAACCCACTAAACCCGAATGACACCATTGTCAGCCATTTAGACATCAATTCACATGGATACACTGTGGAGGTTGGTTAAGTCAACCCACGGAAACAGACTGCCATTATTCGTCAGGCAATATGACATATTACATTATTCCATTGGTTGATCGTGAAAGTGACGGAATCTGTAAGGATCCCAATGCTCGGTATATACTTCTCTGTAGAGTTTTGGATCTTCATCACTATCTTCGTCTTGTTGTAGAACATATCTGGTCCTGATCACCCATGGATGTCTTTCTCTGATAAAGAATGATTTATAATCATTTTCTGAAAACTGTTCCAGGTTATGAATATTTCCTGGAAAACTTATGTTTGGAAACAGGAACATCCTTGCTGTGTCTATTACATCAGGATGCATGGCACTTGGATTTAATCTGAATTTCTTCCACTAGTCTAGCAACCAATCTGGTTCAGGAAAAGAAACAAATGAAACAAAAAATGTGATCATACAATAATAATATATGTACCGATCTGTCCATAAACAGACATTATACCACATACCTTTATATTGGAAATAATTAATTTCAAAAATTATCTGATGTGGGTCTTGTTGAGGCCATGAACCAAGATCTCTCATTCTATTGATCTGGAAGAAATTCCATGCAGGAGTATGATACCAGGTTTGGGTTTGTTGATTGAACAGGTTTTTGTTTACAGTCCTAATTCTTGAAAGATCACCCATTTATTCCAGTTTCTTTCTCGAGGCAATAGTGTTGGGTTGATGTATTTGCCCAAGCACATGTTGAGGAGGGATACTTAGCTTCTCCTTGCCCAAGAATCAGCCTTGAAGCTATACTCAGCTTCTTCTTCCATTTTCTTTATTTTCTCTTTCAACTCAGTAACTTCTTTTTTCAGAAAAATTACTTATTTGGCTAAGTCTGTCACTGAAGTATTCTGCAATTTTGCTTCTTTATTAAATTTGATAAAAGTTTTGGTGTTTTTATCAAAAGAAGCATCAATGAACAAAGGTTCTCTTTTTGAGGATTCATTGGCTTTTCCCCTCTGTTATGTTCTAATTGTTTTCAAAAAAGAATCAAGAAGAGAATTCTTCATATCACCTTCTGGAAAAGTTTTAATTTGGGCCCGCATTTGGGCTTCTTGATCCCCTGTATTGTGGAACATCCAGACTTTTATTTTCTTCTTTGTTTCTTGTTCTGATTCAGAATCAGAACTCTCTGAAGTGCTTCTACAAGAACAATTTTTTTTATTTTTCAATTGCATTCATGATTCATCAAAATATTTTTTTCTGAGTCATATTCGAACTCAGAGGTGCTTGTTGATTCTGAACAACACTCTTGTTGAAGGAGATGTACCCCTTCAATTTTTGGAAAAGGGTGGTGGGGACACTAATTTGTTTCATGGTCATTTCCACCACATCTGTTACAATGTGTTCTTTGGGCTTCTTGTCTTTTAGCTTGAAAATCTTTAGCCCATTGTTCAGAAGCTTTCCCTTTTGACATCCTGGATGCCTTATTTTCTGGACAAGTGTGTGCAGTATGTCTAGGTTTCCCACAAATCCAGCAGTGGATTTTCTGCGTGGCCTAATGAGCATGGGTTTTCAGATGAATATCATCAGGCTCATAGTAGTGGGTCTTAGGCCTGTATCTGTATTTATATTTTCCCCTCTTTTTCTCTTTGAATTCTCTTTTCTTCTTCCTTTTCTTTCTGACTGGATCAGATATGTATAAGCCATATTTTTCACAAATAGATTTCTAGTCAGGAAGATGGGATAGTTTAGATACAGAGTTATGAACTTTCATTTGGAAACATAATCCAATCAAGGCCTTAGTAATGAGGGAGTAAATTTCTCCCCATGTATACATTTCATAAGGAATTTTGAAAACTTCCTACATTTTCAAGTATTCTACAAATTTACTTGGTATGGCTGCCAAATAAACTTGTTTCCAAATAAAGTTTTGGCTGTCTTGAACTTCAAATATCCTTTGAGTCCAGTCTTTATGAAACTCATCATACTCAGACATTTTTCTGCACTTCATATTCATTAAGACTAGCTCATGCTTGTCTGCCAATTCAGTTTCTATTCCACACCAGTGCTCAAGAATAGAAGTGGTTAGGGCTCCTATCATGTTGTTGTGAGGAGTCCCATCAATGTGATAGACTATATCACCTTGTTCATCTCTGAGAACTTCAGCTTCCATCTTTGCAATCATTACAGGGGATGAGATAACTTCCCACCATTTGCTCAAAGTGCCTGTGAAGCACTGGATAAGGGACTTGCATGCCTCTACCTCTGTTTTTCCCTTCATGCACATTATCTTATAGGAGACATACATTATGTCTATCATTTACCTGATCTGTGCAACAGACAGACTGTAAATGTTACATTCTTGGAACCAATCTTCAGCAAATGTTTGGGTTTCTGGCATTCTCCCATTCCTTATAAGGTCTGGAGCTGGAGGTCTGCTAGTATGATGTGGAAGGTTTTCATATGCAGGATGTTGAATAGATACTAGAGAAAGATGTTGTCTATCAAAGAGTTCTGGTTTTGAGGAGGACTCTGGTTTGTCAAGATTTGAAGTTTCAGGTTTATCTTCATCTGTTTTCTTCTCTGGAGGGAAGTGATGTGGAAAATTCTTCTTGGTCTCTGTCTCAAGGGGCTTATATACAGGAGACAGAATAGAAATAGGAGGACTTGGAAGAATGAACTGATCAGGGATAGGCTTGTCAGGGATGTTATCCTTTTGTTTGAGTTCTCTCAATGTCTTTCCCATATTAGAGAAATCTTGTCCCAAACCTTCCATTGACTCCTCATCGTTCCTTAAAGACTCTCTAGATTTATAGGATATCTTACAAAGAGTGGAGTCTAGTTTATCATTGACACTTGTGACTTTTTCTTGAATCTGATTTACAGAATGGACAATAGTGTTTGTAGAGATTTGCAAGTCCATTATCTGTTCTTTTCTTGCATAATTATTAGTCACAAAAACTTGGGTGGCCATGCCTCTTAAGGCAGTATTGGTCCAGTTTATCTGTTCAAAAACAGATTGAACTCTCTTTTCAATGCCTGAAAGATGAATAGCTTCTTCTTAAAGCAGTAAAGGTACTGCTTTCACTTGACTATTATTTTCTTCAAGGACAATGCCCTTGAATGGAGGAAAAGTAGAATTTGACTCTACTGTCTGTCCTTCAATACTTTTCCAATTGTGTTTGGGAGGTCTGACTGAACTTTATCCCATCATATGTACTACAACTCTTTGGTCTAATTTCTTCCACTCAAAGAAATAAATCCATATGTTATTGTCAGATATATATTTTTGCCATTTTTTAGATAGTTTCAGTTTTTCAGGATCTGGCACAGCTGTATTAAATTCTTTTGTCTCTGGATTTGTAAACAAATCCAAATTTAACATTCTTCTGATCCATGATTCCTCAATAGATCCCTTCTGACACCCTTTCATTATAGAATGGAATTTGTGAATTTCATCCATAGATGGTCTTTTTATATCAGCAGGTAATGGATTTGAAAACATGCAATCGGGGATGACCTGATCACATTGTTCAATGTATCCCAACCCATATTTTGGTGTACCAGGAGGTCCCATTCCTTTGTAAATTTCTTGTAATCGTGGATCCAATGATTCAATAGTCGACATATAGTGAATCATTAAACAAACAGGAATTTCTGAAGTAGAAGTAGAAACAGTACTATTTACACAATTTTCAGTGGATCTGTAACATACTGATGCAAAATTATCTTCACAGTTTTCTACTGATCTATAACAAACTGAAGAATCCATTGTAGTAGAATTTACTATATCTACACAGAAAAGAAGGGATTTTAGTCTTATTCCTCTGTTCCGGAGAAAGAGAATGTCAGACAGGCTCCTGGCCGACTGCTCAGGCAGAGACTAGTAAATCTTTCTGGAAGTCGCAGAAGTGGAAACTCTGTCTTTCAAGAGCCTGAGACTTCTGATACGGCTTCAAAATGTGAGTCACAAGAGTGGAAATCCAGTCTTTCAAGGACCTAATACTCTTGATACGGCTCTGGATTCTTTGCACACACAATGTCTAAAAATCTTTAAACAAAACACAAAGCGAATAGCTATTATCAGAATGAAGTTCTGATATCATACCTAGCGCGAAATGAGGTACATGGCTCTGATACCATTTATTAGCTGCTAGCTTGTCAGAGGCTTCCTCCGTCGGAGAATGAAGCTTGATGATTGTTTTGTCTCATGCGTAGTTTCCTTCTGCTATCTGGCCTTCTGCTTCTTGCGACTCTCAGGAGAACCAATCTGGTTGTCGAAACAACCACTTCAACAGCCCTAGCGAACCCCAACTTGTCCTTATGTGAACCCCACCTCAGCCTTATGTGAACCTTCCAGTGAATCTCTGCACCTTCAAACTGCCCTTAGTGGCCTCCTTCCCTAGCGGGACTTACTAACCAGTGCTCGGCCTTCACCTTTTGTGAACCTTATCTCCTCAGTGAGTGAACCTTATCTCCTCGTCAAGTGAACCTTGGCATCTAGTTGTTCATGGAACACTAATTGCAATAACAGGAAAATAGAAACGAGAATCTTAACAACGCATAATACATAGACAATGATCAGAGGTCAACACACAGAGTTGCAGAAGTCTTGATTATATTAATAATAGAGAAAAAAGTGCATGGGTATTACAATAGAGCAGGATGCTCAGAGAAGAATGCTCATGCTATTGCTCACACTTAGACAATATTACAGACACAGAGAATGACACAAAGTTTCAGACAGGAGGGAAGCTTAGAAGACTCAGACTAACTCACAAACTCACTATGAAAGTTCCTCCTCGAGAATGAGCTCTTATCCTTCCTTTATACAATTTTTTTGAAGGAGGGAATCATTTTGAAGACAAACTTAGACATGACGCTTGGTCCTACATGTCTACCACTAAATATTGCTTTATGGATATGGCAGTGGTGGTCCTGCAGGATTCCCCGACCATATCATAAACTTTATTCTCCACTAAGAAAAAGTAGATATATCAGTAGATCTGTCAGGGTCGTCGTGCAAGATTCCATGAACAGGGGACAGACATAACATGAAATAAAGAAAAGAATCTTGGAAATGCGTGTCGAACCACGCCAAAAGTCGGAGAAGTGCTCCGAGTTTCCAAGATGCTCATTATTACAAGCAGACATATTATTACACAGTGGATGTTGGTTACAGAAACCCACTAAACCGGAATGACACCACTGTCAGACATTTAGAGATGAATTCACATGTATACACTGTGGAGGTTGGTTACGTCAACCCACGGAATCTAACTGCCATTATTCGTCAGGCAATATGACATATTACATTTTTCCAGTGGTTGATCGTGAAAGTGACGGAATCTGTAAGGATCCCAATGCTGGGTATATACTTCTCTGTAGAGTTCTGGATCTTCATCACTATATTCGTCTTGTTGTAGAACAGATCTGGTCCTGATCACCCATGGATGTATTTCTCTGATAAAGAATGATTTATAATCATTTTCTGAAAACTGTTCCAGGTTATGAATATTTCCTGGAAAACTTCTGTTTGGAAACAGGAACATCCTTGCTGTGTCTATTACATCAGGATGTATGGAACTTGGATTTAATCAGAATTTCTTCCACCAGTCTAGCAACCAATCTGGTTCAGGAAAAGAAACAAATGGAATAGAAAATGTGATCATACAATAATAATATATGTACCGATCTATCCATAAACAGACATTATACCACATAGCTTTATATTGGAAATAATTAATTTCAAAAAGTCTCTGATGTGGGTCTTGTTGAGGCCATGAACCAAGATCTCTCATTCTATTGATCTGGAAGAAATTCCATGCAGGAGTCTGATACCAGGTTTGGGTTTGTTGACTGAACAAGTTTCTGTTTACAGTCGTGATTCTTGAAAGATCACCCATTTCTGCCAGTTTTTGTCTCGAGGCAATAGTGTTGGGTTGATGTATTTTCCCAAGCACATGTTGAGGAGGGATGACATGGATACTAGAGTTTCTTGAGAAGCCTGGTAATCCAAGTTCAATTCCTTCTGATATTCTTAGCTTCCATTGAGGAACCCACTTTTCTTTGTAAATTTCCCAATCTGTATTGTCATCCATATACTCAGTAGAAGGAGCATTTCTATAATCATCCCAAGTGTTTATGATGAGCATACTGTGAGAGCAGTAGGCAATCTGAGCATGTGCCTCTGAGATGAAAGGGAGTTCCTTTATTTTGGAGGGTCGACCATTTAGGCTAGGCAGAGTTATAAAATATCCTGGTCTTCCTCTTAAACTTTGATAAGAGCCGTGTGGCTCTACTGCAGATAAAAATGGAGTACCCAAGATACAATCTACAGTCAAACCTGTTAAAAGAAATTTCATACCTAAGGCATACTCATCAAAAAAAAAAGGCCTTTAGGAATATCAAAAAACATATCAGTATTTACATTTCCCAGTCCAATAGAAGAGTAGTTACTGGGAAGCCAATATTTTGTAGGTACCAAGGTTTTTTGTATCAGACTCATATCAGAACCAGTGTCAATGAGTGCTTTAAAGTAAAAAACTTCACTATTGATTTTCATTTTAACTTTCACTTGGTATTTATGGAACTTGATGGGCATAATTTGCATTGCAGTAAGTCCTTGCATATAAGCAGTTGTATTTGGAACAACTGTATTTGGATTCTGAACAGGAACATCCTCTAAAGGTGGCGAGATAGAATCCAATCTTTCTTTAACTTCTGCAATTTCTTTCCTTGCCCAAGAATCAGTCTTGAAGCTATACTCAGATTCTTCTTCCATTTTCTTTATTTTCTCTTTTAACTCAGTGACTTCTTTTTTCAGAAAAATTACTTCTTTGGCTAAGTCTGTCACTGAAGTATTCTGCAATTTTGCTTGTTTATTAAATTTGATAAAAGTTTTGGTGTTTTTATCAAAAGAAGCAGCAATGAACAAAGGTTCTCTTTTTGAGGTTTCAATGGTGTTTCCCCTCTGTTCTGTTCTAATTGTTTTCAAAAAATAATCAAGAAGAGAATTCTTCATATCACCTTCTGGCAAAGTTTTAATCTGGGCCAGCATTTGGGCTTCTTGATCCCCTGTATTGTGGAAAATGCAGACTTTTATTTTCTGCTTTGTTTCTGGTTCTGATTCAGAATCAAAACTCTCTGAAGTGCTTCTACAAGAACAAAATTTTGGATTTTGCAATTGCATTCATGATTCATCAAAATATTTTCTTCTGAGTCATATTCGAACTCAGAGGTGCTTGTTGATTCTGAACAACACTCTTGTTGAAGGAGATGTACCCCTTCAATTTTTGAAAAAGGGTGGTGGGGACACTGATTTGTTTCATGGTCATTTCCACCACATCTATTACAATGTGTTCTTTGGGCTGCTTGTCTTTTAGCTTGAAAATCTTTAGCCCGTTGTTCAGAAGCTTTCCCTTTTGACATCCTAGATGCCTTATTTTCTGGACAAGTGTGTGCAGTATGTCTAGGTTTCCCAGAAATCCAGTAGTGGATTTGTTTCTTGGCCTGATGAGAATGGGTTTTCAGATGAATATCATCAAGCTCATAGTAGTGGGTCTTAGGCATGTATCTGTATTTATATTTTTCCCTATTTTTCTCTTTGAATTCTCTTTTCTTCTTCCTTTTCTTTCTGACTGGATCAGATATGTATAAGCCATATTTTTCACAAATAGATTTATGGTCAGGAAGATGGGATAGTTTAGATACAGAGTTATGAACTTTCATTTGGACACATAATCCAATAAAGGCCTTATTAATGAGGTAGTAAATTTCTCCCCATGTATACATTTCATAATGAAGTTTGAAAAATTCCTGCATTTTCAAGTATTCTACAAATTTACTTGGTATGGCTGCCAAATAAAATTGTTTCCAAATAAAGTTTTGGCTGTCTTGAACCTCAAATATCCTTTGAGTACAGTATTTATGAAACTCATCATACCCAGACATTTTTCTGCACTTCATATTCATTAAGACTAGCTCATGCTTGTCTGCCAATTCAGTTTTTGTTCCACACCAGTTCTCAAGAATAGTAGTGGTTAGGGCTCATATCATGTTGTTGTGAGGAGTCCCATCAATGTGATAGACTATATCACCTTGTTCATCTCTGATAAATTCAGCTTCCATCTTTGCAATCATTACAGGGGATGAGATAACTTCCCACCATTTTCTCAAAGTGCCTGCGAAGCACTAGATAAGGGAATTGCATGCCTCTACCTCTGTTTTTCCCTTCATGCACATTATCTTATAGGAGACATACATTATGTCTATCATTTATCTGATCTTTGCAACAGACAGACTGTCAATTTTCCATTCTTGGAACCAATCTTCAGCAAATGTTTGGGTTTCTGGCATTCTCCCTTTCCCTATAAGGTCTGGAGCTGGAGGTCTGCTAGTATGATGTGGAAGGTTTTCATATGCAGGATGTTGAATAGATACTAGAGAAAGATGTTCTCTATCAAAGAGTTATGGTTTTGAGGAGGACTCTGGTTTGTCAGGATTTGAAGTTTCAGGTTTATCT
Organism: Picea engelmannii; assembly: GCA_009831015.1. Taxonomy (NCBI): domain Eukaryota; kingdom Viridiplantae; phylum Streptophyta; class Pinopsida; order Pinales; family Pinaceae; genus Picea; species Picea engelmannii. The sequence goes on along the minus strand of ML786209.1, from coordinate 583,248 downwards.
TCATCTGTTTTCTTCTCTGGAGGGAAGTGATCTGGAAACTTCTTCTTGGTCTCTGTCTCAAAGGGCTTATATACAGGAGACAGAATAGAAATAGGAGGACTTGGAAGAATGAACTGATCATGGATAGGCTTGTCAGGGATGTTATCCTTTTGTTTGAGTTATGTTAATGTCTTTCCCATATTAGAGAAAGATTGTCCCAAACCTTCCATTAACTCCTCATGGTTCCTTAAAGACTCTCTAGATTTGCAGGATATCTTACAAAGAGTGGAGTCTAGTTTATCATTGACACTTGTGACTTTTTCTTGAATCTGATTTACAGAATGGACAATAGTGTTTGTAGAGATTTCCAAGTCCATTATCTGTTCTTTTCTTGCATAATTATTAGTCACAAAAACTTGGGTGCCCGTGCCTCTTAAGGCAATATTGGTCCAGTTTATCTGTTCAGAAATAGACTGAACTCAATTGTCAATGCCTGAAAGCTGAATAGCTTCTTCTGAAAGAAGTAAAGGTACTGCTTTGACTTGACGATTATTGTCTTCAAGGACAATCCCCTTGAATGGAGGAAAAGTAGAATTTGATTCTATTGTCTGTCCTTCAATACTTTTCCACTTATGTTTGGGAGGTTTGTCTGAACTTTCTCCCATCATATGTACTACAGCTCTTTGGTCTAATTTCTTCCACTCAAAGAAATAAATCCATATGTTACTGTCAGATATATATTTTTGCCATTTTTTAGATAGTTTCAGTTTTTCAGGATCTGACACAGCTGTATTAAATTCTTTTGTCTCTGGATTTGTAAACAAATCCCAATTTAACATTCTTTTGATCCATGATTCCTCAATAGATCCCTTCTGACACCCTTTCATTATAGAATGGAATTTGTGAATTTCATCCACAGATGGTCTTTTTATATCAGCAGGTAATGGATTTGAAAACCTGCAATCGGGGATGACCTGATCACATTGTTCAATGTATCCCAACCCATATTTTGGTGTACCAGGAGGTCCCATTCCTTTGTAAATGTCGTTTAATCGTGGATCCAATGATTCAATAGTCGGCATATAGTGAATCATTAAACAAACAGGAATTTCTGAAGTAGAAGTAGAAACGGTACTATTTCCACAATTTTCAGTAGATCTGTAACATACTGATGCAGAATTATCTTCGCAGTTTTCTACTGATCTATAACACACTGAAGAATCCATTGTAGTATAATTTACTATATCTGCACAAAAAAGAAGGGCTTTTAGTCTTAGTCCTCTGTTCCGGAGAAATAGAATGTCAGACAGGCTCCTGGCCAACTGCTAAGGCAGAGACTAGTAAATCTTTCTGGAAGTCGCAGAAGTGGAAACTCTGTATTTCAAGAGCCCGAGACTTATGATACAGCTTCAAAATGTGAGTCGCAAGAGTGGAAATCATGTATTTCAAGGACCCGAGACTCTTGATATGGCTCTGGATTTTTTTCACACACTAAGTCTAAAAATCTTTAAACAAAACACAGAGCGAATAACTATTATCAGAATGAAGTTCTAATATCATACCCGACGCGAAATGAAGTACATGGCTCTGATACCATTTGTTAGATTCTACCTTTTCAGAGGCTTCCTCCGTCGGAGAATGAAGCTTGATGATTGTTTTGTCTCATGCGTAGTTTCCTTCTACTATCTAGCCTTCTACTTCTTGTGACTCTCAGCAGAACCAATCCGGTTGTCGGAACAACCACTTCGACAGCCCTGGCGAACCCCAAATCGGCCTTATGTGAACCCCACCTCAGCCTTATGTGAACCTTCCAGTGAATCTCTGCACCTTCAAACTGCCCTTAGCGGCCTCCTTGCCTAGCGGGACTTACTAACCAGTGCTCGGCCTTCACCTTCCGTGAACCTTATCTCCTCAGTGAGTGAACCTTATCTCCTCGTCAAGTGAACCTCGGCATCCAGTCGTTCAAGGAACACTAATTGCAATAGTAGGCAAATAAAAACGAGAATCTTAACAACACATAATACAGAGACAATGATCAAAGGTCAAAACACAGAGTTGCAGAAGTCTTGATTATATTAATAATAGAGCACAAAGTGCATGGGTATTACAATAGAGCAGGATGCTCAGAGAAGAATGCTCATGCTATCGCTCACACTTAGACAATATTGCAGACACATAGAATGACACAAAGCTTCAGACAGGAGGGAAGCTTAGAAGACTCGGACTAACTCAAAAACTCACTATGAAAGTTGCTCCTCGAGAATGAGCTCTCATCCTTCCTTTATACAAATTTTTTGAAGGAGGAAATCATTTCGAAGACAAGCTTAGACATGACACTTGGTCCTACATGACTACCACTAAATCTTGCTTTATGGATATGGCAGTGGTGGTCCTGCAGGATTCCCCGATCATATCATAAACTTTATTCTCCACCAAGAAAAAGTAGATATATCAGTAGATCTGTCAGGGTCGTCGTGCACATAACAGACATAACATGACATAAAGAAAAGAATCTTGGAAATGCGGTTCAAACCACCCCAAAAGTCAGAGAAGTGCTCCGAGTTTCCAAGATGCTCATTATTACAAGCAGACATATTATTACACGGTGGATGTTGGTTACGGCAACCCACTAAACCCAAATGACACCACTGTCATCCATTTAGACATGAATTCACATGGATACACTGTGGATGTTGGTTACGTCAACCCACGGAAACCAACTACCATTATTCGTCAGGCAATACGACATATTACATTATTCCAGTGGTTGATCGTGAAAGTGACAGAATCTGTAAGGATCCCAATGTTGGGTATATACTTCTCTGTAGAGCTCTGGATCTTCATCACTATCTTCATCTTGTTGTAGAACATATCTGGTCCTAATCACCCATGGATGTCTTTCTCTGATAAAGAATTATTTATAATCATTTTCTGAAAACTGTTCCAGGTTATGAATATTTCCTGGAAAACTTCTATTTGGAAACAGGAACATCCTTGCTGTGTCTATTACATCAGGATGTATGGCACTTGGATTTAATCCAAATTTCTTCCACCAGTATAGCAACCAATCTGGTTCAGGAAAAGAAACAAACGGAATAGAAAATGTGATCATACAATAATAATATATGTATCGATCTATCCATAAACAGACATTATACCCCACATCTTTATATTGGAAATAATTAATTTCAAAAAGTCTCTGATGTGGGTCTTGTTGAGGCCATGAACCAAGATCTCGCATTCTATTGATCTGGAAGAAATTCCATGCAGGAGTCTGATACCAGGTTTGGGTTTGTTGATTGAACAGGTTTCTGTTTACAGTCCTAATTCTTGAAAGATCGCCCATTTCTACCAGTTTCTGTCTCGAGGCAATAGTGTTGGGTTGATGTATTTTCCCAAGCACATGTTGAGGAGGGATGACATGGATACTGGATTTTCTTGAGAATCCCGGTAATCCAAGTTCAATTCCTTCTGAGCTTCTTAGCTACCATTGAGGAACCCAGTTTTCTTTGTAAATTTCCCAATTCTTATTGTCATCCATATACTCAGTAGAAGGAGCATTTCTATAATAATCCCAAGTGTTTATGATGAGCATACTGTGAGAGCAGTAGGAAATATGAGCATGTGCCTCTGAGATGAAAGGCAATTCCTTTCTTTTGGAGGGTCGACCATTTAGGCTAGGCAGAGTTATAAAATATCCTGGTCTGCCTTCTAAACTTTAATAAGAGCCTTGTGGCTCTACTGCAGATAAAAATGGAGTACCTAAGATACAATCTACAGGAAAATCTATTAAAAGAAATTTCATACCTAAGGCATACTCATCAAACAACAAAATGCCTTTAGGAATTTCAAAAAACATATCAGTATTTACATTTCCCAGTCCAATAGAAGAGTAGTTACTGGGAAGCCAATATTTTGTAGGTACCAAGGTTTTTTTATCAGATTCATATCAAAACCAGTGTCAATGAGTGCTTTAAAGTAAAAAACTTCACTATTGATTTCCATTTTAACTTTCACTTGGTATTTCTTGAACTTGATGGGCATAATTTTCATTGCAGTAATTCCTTGCATATAAGCAGTTGTATTTGGAACAACTGTATTTGGATTCTGAATAGGAACATCCTCTAAAGGTGGCGAGATAGAATCCAATCTTTCTTTAACTTCTGCAATTTCTTTCCTTGCCCAAGAATCATTCTTGAATCTATACTCAGCTTCTTCTTCCATTTTCTTTATTCTCTCTTTCAACTCGGTAACTTCTTTTTTCAGAAAAATTACTTCTTTGGCTAAGTATGTCACTGAAGTATTCTGCAATTTTGCTTCTTTATTAAATTTGATAAAAGTTTTGGTGTTTTTATCAAAAGAAGCGCATCAATGAACAAAGGTTCTCTTTTTGAGGATTCAATGGCTTTTCCCCTCTGTTATGTTCTAATTGTTTTCAAAAAAGAATCAAGAAGAGAATTCTGCATATCACCTTCTGGCAAAGTTTTAATCTCGGCCAACATTTGGGCTTCTTGATCCCCTGTATTGTGGAACATGTGGACTTTTATTTTCTGCTTTGTTTCTGGTTCTGATTCAGAATCAGAACTCTCTGAAGTGCTTCTGCAAGAACAAAATTTTGGATTTTGCAATTGCATTCATGATTCATCAAAATATTTTTTTCTGAGTCATATTCAAACTCAGAGGTGCTTGTTGATTCTGAACAACACTCTTGTTGAAGGAGATGTACCCCTTCAATTTTTGGAAAAGAGTGGTGGGGACACTAATTTGTTTCATGGTCATTTCCACCACATCTGTTACAATGTGTTCTTTGGGCTGCTTGTCTTTTAGCTTGAAAATCTTTAGCCCGTTGTTCAGAAGCTTTCCCTTTTGACATCTTGGATGCCTTATTTTCTGGACCAGTGTGTGCAGTATGTCCAGGTTTCCCACAAATCCAGCAGTGGATTTGTTGCTTGGCCTAATGAGCATGGGTTTTCTGATGAATATCATCAGGCTCATAGTAGTGGGTCTTAGGCCTGTATCTCTATTTATATATTTCCCTCTTTTTCTCTTTGAATTCTCTTTTCTTCTTCCTTTTCTTTCTGACTAGATCAGATATGTATAAGCCATATTTTTCACAAATAGATTTATGGTCAAGAAGACGGGATAGTTTAGATACAGAGTTATGTACTTTGATTTGAACACATAATCCAATCAAGGCCTTAGTAATGAGGGAGTAAATTTCTCCCCATGTATACATTTCATAAGGAAGTTTGAAAACTTCCTGCATTTTCAACTATTCTACATATTTACTTGGTATGGCTGCCAAATAAACTTGTTTCCAAATAAAGTTTTGACTGTGTTGAACTTCAAATATCCTTTGAGTCCAGTCTTTATGAAACTCATCATACTCAGACATTTTTTTTCACTTCATATTCATCAAGACTAGCTCATGCTTATCTGTCAATTCAGTTTCTGTTCCACACTAGTGCTCAAGAATAACAGTGATTAGGGCTCCTATCATGTTGTTGTGAGGAGTGCCATCAATGTGATAGACTATATCACCTTGTTCATCTCTGAGAACTTCATCTTCCATCTTTGCAATCATTACAGGGGATGAGATAACTTCCCACCATTTGATCAAAGTGCCTGTGAAGCACTGGATAAGGGACTTGCATGCCTCAACCTCTGTTTTTCCCTTCATGCACATTATCTTATAGGAGACATACATTCTGTCTATCATTTATCTTATCTGTGCAACAGACAGACTGTCAATGTTCCATTCTTGGAACCAATCTTTAGCAAATGTTTGGGTTTCTGGCATTCTCCCTTTCCCTATAAGGTCTAGAGCTGGAGGTCTGCTAGTATGATGTGGAAGGTTTTCATATGCAGGATGTTGAATAGATACTAGAGAAAGATGTTCTCTATCAAAGAGTTCTTCTTTTGAGGAGGACTCTGGTTTGTCATTATTTGGATTTTCAGGTTTATCTTCATCTGTTTTCTTCTCTGGAGGGAAGTGATGTGGAAACTTCTTCTTGGTCTCTGTCTCAAGGGGATTATATACAGGAGACAGAATAGAAATAAGAGGACTTGGAAGAATGAACTGATCAGGGATAGGCTTGTCAGGGATGTTATCCTTTTGTTTGAGTTCTCTCAATGTCTTTCCCATATTAGAGAAAGCTTGTCCGAAACCTTCCATTAACTCCTCATGGTTCCTTACAGACTCTCTATATTTATAGGATATCTTACAAATAGTGGAGTCTAGTTTATCATTGACACTTGTGACTTTTTCTTGAATCTGATTTACATAATGGACAATAGTGTTTGTAGAGATTTGCAAGTCCATTATCTGTTCTTTTCTTGCATAATTATTAGTCACAAAAACTTGGGTTGCCATGCCTCTTAAGGCAGTATTGGTCCAGTTTATCTATTCAGAAACAGACTGGACTCTCTTGTCAATGCCTGAAAGCTTAATAGCTTCTTCTAAAAGTAGTAAAAGTACTTCTTTGACTTGACGATTATTGTCTTCAAGGACAATGCCCTTGAATGGAGGAAAAGTAGAATTTGATTCTACTGTCTGTCCTTCAATTTGGGAGGTTTGTCTGAAATTTCTCCCATCATATGTACTACAGCTCTTTGGTCTAATTTCTTCCACTCAAAGAAAGAAATCCATATGTTATTGTCAGATATATATTTTTGCCATTTTTTAGATAGTTTCAGATTTTCAGGATCTGACACAGCTGTATTAAATTCTTTTGTCTCTGGATTTGTAAAAAAATCCCAATTTAACATTATTTTGATTCATGATTCCTCAATAGATCCCTTCTGACACCCTTTCATTATAGAATGGAATTTGTGAATTTCATCCACAGATGGTCTTTTTATATCAGCAGGTAATGGATTTGAAAACTTGCAATTGGGGATGACCTGATCACATTAATGTATCCCAACCCATATTTTGGTGTACCAGGAGGTCCCATTCCTTTGTAAATGTCTTGTAATCATGGATCCAATGATTCAATAGTCGGAATATAGTGAATCATTAAACAAACAGGAATTTCTGAAGTAGAAGTAGAAGCAGTACTATTTACACAATTTTTAGTAGATCTGTAACATACTGATGCAAAATTATCTTCACAGTTTCCTACTGATCTATAACACACTGAAGAATCCATTGTAGTAGAATTTACTATATCTGCATAGAAAAGAAGGGCTTTTAGTCTTAGTCCTCTGTTCTGGAGAAAGAGAATGTCTTACAGGCTCCTAGCCGACTGCTCAGGCAGAGACTAGTAAATCTTTCCGAAAGTTGCAGAAGTAGAAACTATGTCTTTCAAGAGCCTGAGACTTCTGATACGGCTTCAAAATGTGAGTCGCAAGAGTGGAAATACTGTCTTTCAAGGACCCAAGACTCTTTATATGGATTTGGATTCTTTCCACACACAAAGTCTAAAAATATTTAAACAAAACACCGAGCGAATAGCTATTATCAGAATGAAGTTTTGATATCATACCCGGCGCGAAATGAAGTGCATGGCTCTGATACCATTTGTTAGCTGCTAGCTTGTCAGAGGCTTCCTCCGTCGGAGAATGAAGCTTGACGATTGTTTTTTCTCATGCGTAATTTCCTTCTTCTATCTGGCCTTCTGCTTCTTGTGACTCTCAGCAGAACCAATCCGGTTGTCGAAACAACCACTTCGACTGCCCTGGCGAACCCCAACTCGGCCTTATGTGAACCCCAACTCAACCTTATCTGAACCTTCCAGTGAATCTTTGCACCTTCAAACTGCCCTTAGCGGCCTCCTTGCCTAGCAGGACTTACTAACCAGTGATCAGCCTTCACCTTCCGTGAACCTTATCTCCTCAGTGAGTGAACCTTATCTCCTCGTCAAGTGAACCTCGGCATCCAATCTTTCAAGGAACACTAATTGCAATAACAGGCAAATAGAAACGATAATCTTAATAGCGCATAATACAGAGACAATGATCAGAATTCAAAACACAGAGTTGTGGAAGTCTTGATTATATTAATAACAAAGCACAAAGTGCATGGGTATTACAATAGAGCAGGATGATCAGAGAAGAATGCTCATGCTATCGCTCACACTTAGACAATATTACAGACACAGAGAATGACACAAAGCTTCATATAGGAGGGAATCTTAGAAGACTCGGACTAACTCACAAACTCACTATGAAAGTTCCTCCTCAAGAATGGGCTCTCATCCTTCCTTTATACAAATTTTTTGAAGGAGGGAATCATTTCGAAGACAAGCTTAGACATGACACTTGGTCCTACATTTATACCACTAAATCTTTCTTTATGGATATGGCGGTGGTGGTCCTGCAGGATTCCCCGACCATATCATAAACTTTATTCTCCACTAAGCAAAAGTAGATATATCAGTAGATCTGTCAGGGTCATCATGCAAGATTCCGTGAACAGGGGACAGACATAACATGACATAAAGAAAAGAATCTTGGAAATGCGGTTCAAACCACGCCAAAAGTCAAAGAAGTGCTCCGAGTTTCCAAGATGCTCATTATTACAAGCAGACATATTATTACACGGTGGATGTTGCTTACGGCAACCCACTAAACCCGAATGACACCATTGTCGGCCATTTAGACATGAATTCACATGGATACACTGTGGAGGTTGGTTACGTCGACCCACGGAAACTGACTGCCATTATTCGTCAGGCAATATGACATATTACATTATTCCAGTGGTTGATCGTGAAAGTGACGGAATCTGTAAGGATCCCAATGCTGGGTATATACTTCTCTGTAGAGTTCTGGGTCTTCGTCACTATCTTCGTCTTGTTGTAGAACATATCTGGTCCTGATCACCCATGGATGTCTTTCTCTGATAAAGAATGATTTATAATCATTTTCTTAAAACTATTGCAGGTTATGAATATTTCCTCGAAAACTTCTGTTTGGAAACAGGAACATCCTTGCTGTGTCTATTACATCAGGATGTATGGAACTTGGATTTAATCTGAATTTCTTCCACCAGTTTAGCAACCAATCTGATTCAGGAAAAGAAACAAATGGAACAGAAAATTTGATCATACAATAATAATATATGTACCAATTTGTCCATAAACAGACATTATATCACATAGCTTTATATTGGAAATAATTAATTTCAAAAAGTCTCTGATGTGGGTCTTGTTGAGGCCATGAACCAAGATCTCTCATTCTATTGATCTGGAAGAAATTCCATGCAGGAGTCTGATACGAGGTTTGGGTTTGTTGATTGAACAAGTTTTTGTTTACAGTCGTGATTCTTGAAAGATCACCCATTTCTGCCAGTTTCTGTCTCGAGGCAATAGTGTTGGGTTGATGTATTTGCCCAAGCACATGTTGAGGAGGGATGACATGGATATTGGAGTTTCTTGAGAAGCCTGGTAATTGAAGTTCAATTCCTTCTGAGCTTCTTAGCTGCCATTGAGGAACCCAGTTTTCTTTGTAAATTTCCCAATCTGTATTGTCATCTATATACTCAATAGGAGGAGCATTTCTATAATCATCCCAAATGTTTATGATGAGCATACTGTGAGAGCAGTAGGCAATCTGACCATGTGCCTCTAAGATGAAAGGTAGTTCCTTTCTTTTGGAGGGTCGACCATTTAGGTTAGGCAGAGTTATAAAATATCCTGGTCTACCTTCTAAACTTTGATAAGAGCCGTGTGGCTCTACTGCAGATAAAAATGGAGTACCCAAGATACAATCTACAGGCAAATCTGTTAAAAGAAATTTCATACCTAAGGCATACTCATCAAACAACAAAATGCCTTTAGGAATTTCAAAAAACATATCAGTATTTACATTTCCCAGTCCAATAGAAGAGTAGTTACTGGGAAGCCAATATTTTGTAGGTACCAAGGTTTTTTGTATCAGATTTATATCAGAACCAGTGTCAATGAGTGCTTTAAAGTAAAAAACTTCACTATTGATTTCCATTTTAACTTTCACTTGGTATTTCTGGAACTTGATGGGCATAATTTTCATTGCAGTAAGTCCTTGCATATAAGCAGTTGTATTTGGAACAACTGTATTTGGATTCTGAATAGGAACATCCTCTAAAGGTGGCGAGATAGAATCCAATCTTTCTTTAACTTCTGCAATTTCTTTCCTTGCCCAAGAATCAGTCTTGAAGCTATACTCAGCTTCTTCTTCCATTTTCTTTATTTTCTCTTTTAACTCAATAACTTCTTTTTTCAGAAAAGTTACTTCTTTGGCTAAGTCTGTCACTGAAGTATTCTGCAATTTTGCTTCTTTATTAAATTTGATAAAAGTTTTGGTGTTTTTATCAAAAGAAGCATCAATGAACAAAGGTTCTCTTTTTGAGGATTCAATGGCTTTTCCCCTCTGTTCTGTTCTAATTGTTTTCAAAAAAGAATCAAGAAGAGAATTATTCATATCACCTTCTGGCAAAGTTTTAATCTCGGCCAACATTTGGGCTTCTTGATCCCCTGTATTGTGGAACATGAAGACTTTTATTTTCTGCTTTGTTTCTGGTTCTGATTCAGAATCAGAACTCTCTGAAGTGCTTCTGCAAGAACAAAATTTTGGATTTTGCAATTGCATTCATGATTCATCAAAATATTTTCTTCTGAGTCATATTCGAACTCAGAGGTGCTTGTTGATTCTGAACAACACTCTTGTTGAAGGAGATGTACCCCTTCAATTTTTGGAAAAGGGTGGTGGGGACATTGATTTGTTTCATGGTCATTTCCACCACATCTGTTACAATGTATTCTTTGGGCTGCTTGTCTTTTAGCTTGAAAATCTTTAGCCCGTTGTTCAGAAGCTTTCCCTTTTGACATCCTGGATGCCTTATTTTCTGGACAAGTGTGTGCAGTATGTCGAGGTTTCCCACAAATCCAGCAGTGGATTTGTTGCTTGGCCTGATGAGCATGGGTTTTCAGATGAATATCATCAGGCTCATAGTAGTGGGTCTTAGGCCTGTATCTGTATTTATATTTTTCCCTCTTTTTCTCTTTGAATTCTCTTTTCTTCTTCCTTTTCTTTCTGACTGGATCAGATATGTATAAGCCATATTTTTCACAAATAGATTTCTGGTCAGGAAGATGAGATAGTTTAGATACAGAGTTATGAACTTTCATTTGGACACATAATCCAATCAAGGCCTTAGTAATGAGGGAGTAAATTTCTCCCCATGTATACATTTCATAAGGAAGTTTGAAAACTTCCTGCATGTTCAATTATTCTACAAATTTACTTGGTATGGCTGCCAAATAAACTTGTTTCCAAATAAAGTTTTGGCTGTCTTGAACTTCAAATATCCTTTGAGTCCAGTCTTTATGAAACTCATCATACTCGGACATTTTTCTGCACTTCATATTCATTAAGACTAGCTCATGCTTGTCTGTCAATTCAGTTTTTGTTCCACACCAGTGCTCGAGAATAGCAGTGGTTAGGGCTCCTATCATGTTGTTGTGAGGAGTCCCATCAATGTGATAGACTAAATCACCTTGTTCATCTCTGAGAACTTCAGCTTCCATCTTTGCAATCATTACAGGGGATGAGATAACTTCCCACCATTTGCTCAAAGTGCCTGTGAAGCACTGGATAAGGGACTTGCATGCCTCTACCTCTGTTTTTCCTTCCATGCACATTATCTTATAGGAGACATACATTCTGTCTATCATTTGTCTGATCTGTGCATACCATTGGAAATCATTCAATGCGTCTTAAAAATCAAAGATTTCTGCTACTCCCTCCACCCAAAATCTGTTCGGACAAAAGCAACAATGCTAATCTGGATGCGGCGAGCTCCAACATGACTACCTCTATGGTGCTGGATCAACGTCAAACTGAAAATCCAGCCAACAAAACCCTCAAATTTCTGTTAACCGACGGGTAAATTGATTTGACAATGCCCTCAATCACAGAAAGTTTTCGGAGAAAACCTATTAGAATTAACAGTTTGAAAAAGAACGATCGGGAAATTCACTTAAAATTTTACAAGTGAATATTTTTTAAGCGGGACAATTCTTCCTTAGAAAACGAATCGCATCCGAGAGGCAAACTGTTGGAGAAATAATGTCTAAATAACAGAATTAGTAGATGGAAAGAGTCTGTTCCAGTTTCTTGTAATTGAATTTGTTTTCTAGCTCACCATTCTTAGATCCATATATTCAGGAAGTTGTTAGAGGTTTTTTTACACTATATGTAATCATTTTCCAACTTAATAAATGAAGTGAATTCAAAAAATTGTTAAAGACTTTCCTATCTATACTATATATGTAATCATTTTACAGCTTAATGAATACAGTGTGGAGTCACTAGCTTAATGAATGCAGTGTATGAGCGTAGTCTCACTTATGTGAGACATTGTAGCCTCACTGTTATTATTGTGAGTCGTTGTGGCCTCACTATTATTGTCTGGTTGATCTGTCATTTTAATATGGTATGTCATTTTAATATGGTATCAGATTCTAAGATCTTTCTGTGAATTAGAGTGACAGCATTGCTGCGTCGTTGAGGAGAATCCCTGTGCGCACGTGGAGGGGTAGAACCCTGAGTGGTTGTTGCGACTGCTGCATAAGCATGACTTATTGAGACATGTGTGTTGATGGCTGGAGACAGGTCAGGAATTTGACATTCCATAGGAAGTATTTTTTATTTGAACATTTTGATATGGATAAAAAATTCACAAGTCATTATTAACTGACATCAAAATACCAAAAATTTCGATTTTTAGTCAAAATTTGATATAGGTATTTATACTTTAAAATCTTATTACATCGAAAGGGGCAGATTTAATAGGGGTTTAGTGCTTAAAAAGTTTTTTATGGACAGGATTAAATATGGCTGGAATATTCTTAGTAGTCACACAAAATAAATGGCTGTGATTTCAATCATTAACTTTCTAGCTTTTATAAAGACATCAGTTTATGTGTTTACTTTTTTACATTTACCTAATCATATTTAAAAGTTAATAATTATAATTCATGGTTTCATCTTTCAAGAAACTAGGTATGGGTAAAGCCATGACATTATAGTTGATTACATCTGGAAAGTGTGAGTTGAGGGAGTAAATAGACACCCAAATTCCAAAGCTTCAGCAGTCTTCTTAGCTTCAGCCTCCAACTTTGATTTATGAGTGCTATTTTCAAGTCTTCTACTGATCATGGTTGAAGCATGGAAATAAGATCTGTTTATGATAGTGAAATTTACACATAATATAAAAAATATTTTGATATTTATAATTTTGAGTAAAACTTGAAGTTACACTACGAGAGAGACAAAGAGACTCTGGAAACCAAATTAATGAATCGACCTAGAGGAGCATTCTTCAAGAGCAACACCTCTGAATCTGAAAGAGGCAGCAGAGGGAGTTACAGAAAAACGGACTAGGGCAAATTAACGGCTATCAATTTTTCTCTTAGCAGGCTGGGTAAATTTGAAATTCCAGGCTTAAATTTGAAATTCAAAATTGGAGAGTCTCGTGAGCTGTGTGAAAGTAGCCACCATCATCAGATGTCGCTGAAGCCTGGATTTGTGGAGCGTTAGAGATCTGGCGTCGAGATCTATGTTGCCCGTTGTTGTGCAGCATGAAGGCTGGATTGGTAAAGTCGTTGTTTGCAAGGGTAAGCTGAGTCCGTTGAGTAAAATAAGAGTTTGCATGCGTGGAGTTGGGCAGTGGACCTGTCAAAACCAAAATAATTATTTTAATTTGAACATTGTGGAACTGCAACAAAGGTGTTTTGTGTTGCCAGGGACTCAACACTGCGAATAGGAGCAAATACCATATCACTGTCAACATTTTCGTCTAGGATATGGCTACTGCTCGCGGTCGCCATTCCTTGCTCTTAATATAATTTGAGTTTAATAATTAGCTGAGAAAGATTGTTTAGCTGAGACAACTGCACCGTAGAAGAAATACGATGTCAGATCTACCAATGTAAAGAACCACTGCCATTTTTTTGACCTAAATAGTTTGCAGGGCCAAGTGACATCGTGGCTGAGGAGAACGTGCGTGTTGAGGAGTCCATTGTGACATCGACTCGCGTGAAGGTGTGTTATTACTGCATTGTTGGAGTTTGCAAGAGAGAATAGTCCATTGTGGACATATCGAGCGATTTCCAAGAGATCTACGATTGTTGTATGAGGATTCATGACCATCGTGCGACGTGAGGACCTGCGAAGTGGCATTTAAATGTGTCTGGAAAAGAGCAAACCTGAGTTTGCACAAGCCATCACCAAAGATCTGATTTCTAAATTGCTGGTGAGAGTTTGTAGAGAGTCTCCCAAGGCTCCCTGTCAGGATCCGGGATATGTTAATCGTTGGTGAGATGAGAAGAGAATGAAGTTGCTTGCTACTCTCATGGGCCAGCAAGTGAAATTTACAACTCCAGAGAGATGAAACAGATGAGGAGAAAGAATAAGAAGGAAGGGTCATTATATTTTGCAGATAAGTATGATGGGTTTCCAGTTGAAGAACCCCTATACTTGTGTATCTCATGGATCAGAATGCAATGTTAGACCAGATCAATGAAAAACATGAAGAAATCCTTGAAATATTGAAAAGATTAATGCCAGTTATGTCATGTCATCCTTCTCAAGTAAAAATTTTAAGATGTGGACAATTAAAATGGAAAGATTACTGGGTTCAATAGATTTATGACAATTTGTTCAAGATGGTTAGGTCAATCCACTTGATAAGAGAAAAGATAAAATAACATTATATCTTATTAGTTCATCAATGAATAAAAACATTTTGTCTTGTATTTTATATGAATTATAGTGCAAGAATGTTTTGGGATATTGTAGAGATGAAGTTCACTATGAGTGGGAGAAAGATAGTTGAAGCTCAAATTAATCAAGATATTGTCCTTGAAAATGGTGATTGTATGGAAAACTTTGTAATTGAAATAAAGACTTAATATGGTATAAATAAAGGTACAATGATTGATGAATAAAGTGTGTTTGTAATTACCAATGGAGCAACATGTGATAATGAGGAAAGTGTCAATGATGCAATATTTAGTGATTTGGTGAATTCAACAACACAGATTGTTGATGGAAATGAATGTGTAAATGTTTGTGAAGAGCTATGTGAATCTTTGGTAAATACAAAGATGAAAATGTAATCATGAATCATTTTACAACATATTACATATTACAATGCAACTATGTTGTTTTCTACTCAATTTTATTACATATTACAACATGGATTACACTCTAATAATTTTGTAATCATTTTGCAACATATTACATTGTAATATGTTGCAACATGTTCCATTGTAATATGTTGCAACATATTACAATGGAACATGTTGCAACATGTTGGGATATTATAGAGATGAAGTTCACTATGAGTGGGAGCAAGATAGTTGAAGTTCAAATTAATCAAGATATTGTTCTTGAAAACGGTGATTGTATGGAATAGAGACTTAAAATGGTATAAATAGAGGTACAATGATTGATGAAGAAAGTGTGTTTGTAACTATCAATGGAGTAACATGTGATAATGAGGAAAGTGTCAATGATGCAGTATTTAGTGATTTGGTGAATTCAACAACTGAGATTGTTGATGGAAATGAATGTGTAAATGTTTGTAAAGCACTATGTGAATCTTTCGTAAATACAAAGATGAAAATGTAATCACGAATCATTTTACAACATATTACATATTGCAATGCAACTATGTTGTTTTCTACTCAATTTTATTACATATTACAACATGGATTACACTCTAATAATTTTGTAATCATTTTGCAACATATTACATTGTAATATGTTGCAACATCTTACATTGTAATATGTTGCAACATGTTCCATTGTAATATGTTGCAACATCTTACAATGTAACATGTTGCAACATATTACAATGTAACATGTTGCAACATATTACAATGTAAGATGTTGCAACATGTTACATTGTAATATGTTGTTTCAACATGTTACATTGTAATATGTTGCAACATGTTCCATTGTAATATGTTGCAACATATTACAATGGAACATGTTGCAACATATCATATTACAATTGAACATGTTGCAACATCTTACAATGGAACATGTTGCAACTTCTTACATTGTAAGATGTCGCAACATATTACAATGGAACATATTGCAACATGTTACATTGTAAGATGTTGCAACATATTACAATGGAACACGTTGCAACATATTACATTGTAACATGTTGCAACATGTTACATTGTAAGATGTTGCAACATATTACAATGGAACATGTTGCAACATATTACAATGTAACATGTTGCAAAATGATTACAAAATTATTAGAGTGTAATCCATGTTGTAATATGTAATAAAGTTGAGTAGAAAACAACATAGTTGCATTGCAATTTGTAATATGTTGTAAAATTATTCATGATTACATTTTCATCTTTGTATTTACCAAAGACTCACATAGTGCTTCACAAACATTTACACATTCATTTCCATCAACAATCTCAGTTGTTGAATTCACCAAATTTGTAATATGTTGCAACATGTTACATTGTAATATGTTGCAATATGTTACATTGAAATATGTTGTAATATGTTGCACCATATTACAAATGTAATATGTTTTGTGTAACATGTTTAAAATAAGTAAATATATTAAAAATTTATATATTTCATTTAAAAACAAAAACAAAATTACATGTAAATTTAAGTTTAGATCTTTTTGTTTTATTTTTTATTTTTCTTAAACATTAAAGTTAAGATGCATTTATAAATAGTAAATTTAAAATAATTATAAAAAAAATTGGAGTTTGTATATAGGAGGTTTTATAATAGCTTTTAAAATGACTAAGAAAATCAGCATCCTATTTAGAGATCATAGCCAAGGGTAACCCAAGTGAGTGTATACATGTCTAAGAAATAATTCATCTATTTTATGTGTTGGGATGATCTTGGAACAAGTTATGCATAAAAGGGTCATCTTCGAAAATTTGCAAACCACCTTGAACGCGCACTACCGTGCTTCTATTAAGTGATGGGAAATCCACTAGTATGTCTATTGAAATGGACTTCAATGAACTTGAAGGAATGACTTTGTTCAAACAATGTTAAAATAACATAATGTGGACATCATACATGGGTGAACAAAGAAATCCACATTGGCAAAGCACTCCATAGCCTCCAAACACCACATCTTCCTCGAAAATGTGGAATTCGTCATCAATGTTGATCATTGCACAAAATGACAGGTCAAACAAGCTATAGAAATAAAATAAAAAAACACCCAAATAATATCAATAGTGATGATGGAAAGAAATTAAGTAAATCTCGAGCACCTATTATCTTTTTTTTTTGTATCTAGGGGAATCGGTAACACTGGCTTGCATGACACGGGGTCGAATCCCGTCGGCTTCCTTATAACCCATAGGGAGAACCACACCGCCCCCAAGCCTAGCCCTCCAATATAAGACAAGATTTGAACTCATGACCTGCTTAGCATCACGAACACCTTAACAGTGCGTTGGTTGGTCACTAGACCGCATCGCTGTGGCCTTCTCTAGCACCTATTATCAACCAGATAAAAAAATGCTAACAATTAATAAAATTCTCACCCTAATAAGTTGACACAGTGATTACCTTCTTCATGGTGATAAACATTTTAATTAATAAATTAGGGTTAGAGATCAAGTGAGAATCCTAGAGTATCTTCTCCTGAAGATGGGTTTCTCTACTAATCGTGAAACGTCGAGATATTTCAACAATACTACACAGGATTTCCAAACATATTGAGAAAAAAATACCATCTTTGAGAGCACCAACTAAATAAATACCTAATATGAAGTGGCTGCCTTGTTTTGACAACATTATGAGCAACTACGTATCAAAGTCCCGAAAATAATTTGTAGTTATTGTAATGCTTTATTGGTTTTAATGTCCACCATACATCGACAAACATACCCCTCAAATTAGTAACAAATCAATAATGGTGTTGGGAACACAAAGTTGATTAAGGTTAAAGAGTCAATTATCCCTCATTGTGTGGTCCAATAAAAGGGGTTTGATTTTCCTAATTGTGTATTGTAGAGGTTAGGAATGTTCCCAAAACATGAATATGTAGCATATTGATGTCATCATTCATCATATGAAAGAACCTTGATGTCAATAGTAAGGAAGGCATATGTATGAGGATTACTAAAAAAATCCACTACCCTATTTTCAAAGACCTTATGTTGATGCGACAAAATTTCCCTTCAATAGTAAGGGGCACTCCCCAATACATGGTCCCAATTGGACTATGTATTGTTTAGTTTAGGAGACCCATTTGGATTCTGGCCCAGATTCCATTACTAGTTTTGAGGGTTGATTGGATGGTTGTGAATGAAATGGGAATGCGAACGCAATCCAAGTGTCGAAATAAAATCTAATCTACCCTATCCTAGATAGGAGCATATATGGTAACCAAATGAGTGCCTATAAATGAAACTAATACCTGCAAATAACTTCTTCCAAATAGTTGTTAAGAAGCAACAAGGTTAGAAAACACATGCATGTAGATACATAACCATATTAATCTAAATCATGAAGTTACATATACATAAGCAACTCATCATCTCAAGACAAACATAAGAAATAATAAGTAAAGTTGTAATAACAATTTCAATTTGCATAAGAATAATCTATAAGAGAAAAAGCATGCTTACAACACATGTAAACAACACAAAGTTTGTTGAAAGTAGTTTACAAGAAGAAACCATATACAAGAATTGTTCTCTCTAACAAAATTGTCCCTAAGGGATTCTCAACATTAATTCTCAAAATGGTTTGAGAAAGTACAATGCTTGAAGAGCCACTACAAAATGAGCCTCTTCATTTACGTATGTCCTTTTAAGTAATCATTGGAAGTGTCTTTTTGAATTCCACAAGAAGTAGTTACAAGTCCCTTCAACTTCCCCCTCTCAAATGTTGTTGACAGGTGTTAGAATGAGATGAAGTTGAGGGTGGTTGGTAAGAGAAAAAATAGGTGGTGGTTGGTAAGAGAAAATATAGGTGGTGGTTGGAAGTAAATTTGAATTTACTATTTTGTTGTGTTCATGTGTCTTTGTCTTTGATATATATTTCCTAGACTTGGTATTGTCCCTCAATCGATATGACTATGTCGTACAGGAGGATGAATTTTCGATAATATTTTTCATATCTCTCATCAGATTGGGAATGAATTCTTGGATCATGGTCTAAACCTTGGTTGGCTAGACAAGGTGCTCCTCCGTTACTTTTATGGTTTCCTTTGTTTCCACTTGATCTCTCTCCTATCTTTGATTCATATTTTGTATTTCTTAAAAAGAAATATCCTCTGTATTGGTTTTCCTGAGTTCTTCAATGGGAGGAAGATTCCCTTTGTCTGTCAAAACTTGTGTATCCTTATGGAGTTGTGCACAAATGGATAGTGACCTATTCATTTCATTTTATCCTCTTTCACTAGCCTGTTGGTAGTGATCAATGGAAGCATAATAAATATTCATTTCTCCTTTCGAAGAGAGAGGAAGATTGACTGGAGCATTTGGGTTCTCTGTTAATCCTGATTTATGAGAGGATCGAAATGAATAACAAACTGAATACAACAACACAAATATATTGAGAACAACGATAGATATCCAATAAATAATAAATTCTATTCAATAAATGAAATAGGTTGAAACTATAAAACTGCAAAACTGAAAACAACTTGCTCGAATGGTGGTAGCTTTCTCTGAGAAGAGATGTGGCTTCTACATGCTTATTTATGAGGAGAATGATTACAATCAGGATCCAGAGGCCTTTTTAACATTACTCATGAATTCCAAAAAACTAGACATCCAAAAACCTATCCTTGGGAGATGAAAAGTCAAAAGTTATGTGGGCCCCAATGGGTAAGTTGGTACCTCAACTTCCCAGGGTCGTAAATTTTGCATGCGACCTCCATTTTAGGCATGTGATAGCGCGTTGGAAAGGTATTTTCAAGAAATACACATTATGTTTTCAAACTTTGACTCTGACTACAATTTGATTGTAGCAAGAAAAAAAAAACATTGTTTAGGGCCTCAAAACGGCCCTAGAAGTACAAAAAGATGTGATGACATGAAAACATCCAAAATAATCCAGTTGGATTAGGTGGGTGGCCACCAATATCCATATGGAAGTTGTGTATGGATTCAAACAACCTAAGAAGTGTAGAACTAAAAATTACAAAGAAATACAGAAGAACGTGTTGAACTAAAAATTGTCAATAAGAGCCAGTTGGAATAGGTGGGTGGCCACCAATATCCACTTGGATCAGTCCTCCCCCTTAGGAAATAATGGTCTCCATTTCGTTGATTACCCCCATCAGGTGAGGAAACTTATGTTGAATTTGGTCCCGAGTGAGCCACTTGCCTTGGTGGAGAAGTTTCACTACCTTGACAACCCGATAAACCTGGATCCTCTACTTGAGAGTCCTCTTGACCTGTGTTTCCACTATCTGATCAGTGGATGAATGTTCCATGCAGTCAAGGTTGAGATCTGTTGGTTTCAATTTTTCTACGATTTCTGAGGTGTCCAATAATGGTGGAGAATATGGTCAAAGGAGGTCCACATTGGACATTGGGTGCAAGTCAAGGAAGGGTGGAGTGTTGAGCTCAAAATCATTGCTACCCATAGGCTTGTTGATAGTGTAAGGCCCATAAAAAATTGGGCAGAGCTTTTGATGGGGCCCTGTAAGGCATTATTTCTGCAAATGTAACCTGGCCTTATCTCCCACATGAAACTGGTGTGGTACCCGGTGTTGATCATGCTGTTGTTTGTACTTAGCAGTGGCTTTTTGCAAAATCTCATGGACCTGTTAGCGGATGTGCTGAATCTGCTCAATGAATCTGGTGGATTTGTCAACCTCACACTGAACATGGGAATAATCTATTTGTGTTATTGCAATAGGTAGTGCAACATCAATGGGATGCAAAGGTTGGAATCCCATCCCCACCTGAAATGGGCTATGGCCGGTGGAGTTATGGAGAGCCCTGCTGTAGTTGTGTTGAATAGAGGGAAGACTCTCATCCCATCTACATGGATTCTTAGAGTTATACATGTAGAAGATGTGCACAATCATCTGATTGAGAACCTTTGTTTGGACATCGATTTGAGGGTGGAAGGCAGTGGATTTAGTGATCTTGGTGTTCAACAGTGACCAGAGACTCGACCAAAATGTGTTGAGGAACCTGTTGTCCCGATCATAGATGATGGTCTCTGGTATCTAAAAATGGACCCACACTCATTTGAAGAAGAGCTTTGCAATATCTTTCGTTGTGATTCTCTTCCTACAGGTTGTGAGAATGGCCATCTTCAAAAACTGATCAATTACCACAAATACACAATCATTACCTTTCTTGGTGGACGAAAATCCATAAATGTAATCCATCGAGATGGATTACCAAGGAATCTTGGGAGTAGGGAGAGGGGTGTATAAGCCTTACTTCTTGATTTTTGGCTTAGCAATGGCACAAAAAGTGCAAGATCTGATATACTTGCTAACGTCCTGTCAAAGGTTTGGCCAATAATTTTTTTTATTTAGAATGACCATAGTTTTCTCCATGCCAAAATGTCCTTCCATATGATTGTAGTGAGCCTCCTAAATCATTTTTGCACGCTCTCTTACAACAACACAGAGATTACCCAGATGTCATAACATTTTGTCCTGAATGGGAAAATCAGTGACATTCATGTCTGTACCCAAGATTTTATAGATGGTAGCGAAGTCCAAATCTTTCTGATAAAGTTGGGGCCAATCAGATACCTCATGCCCACAGGAATGCAACATGGTGGTGAGTGTAGCCACGAAGGTTGACTGAGGCAGTCAGTGACATGATTTATGATCCCTATCTTATACTTTATGTGGATATGGAATTGTTGCACGTAGGTGGACTACTTCTGATGATGGTCGTTCTATAACTTCCCCTATGTCTGTATGAACTGCAGAGGATTGTGATCAATGTGGATGATTGTCTACTTTCCCATAATGTAATGTTTCCATTGATGACAAGCTTGTACAATGGAATATATTTCCTTGTCATAGGTTGGGCATTTTCGAAAATTATTTGAGAGTGTCTCACTATGGTATGATATTGGATGACCGTGTTGATCAGTGAGAACTGCGCCTACAACATAGTTGGATGCATCAGTCTCAATCTTGAACGTTTGTTGCAGATCAGGTAGGGAGAGTACTGGAGCTGAGAATAAGTGATGCTAAAAATCATCAAATTCTTTTTGTTGTTCCTTCCCCCATGTAAAATTTTCCCTTCCACCGCCCTTGGTCACTTGGATGATGGCCCATGCAATATGGGAAAATCCCAACAACAACCATCGGTAGAAGTTGGTAAGTCTGAAGAAGCTTCGAAGCTCGGTTAGTGTGGTCGAGGTTGTCCAGTCACAGATGACTTGGATCTTAGCTGGATCAACATGTACTCCATGCTCATAAATAATGTAGCCCAAATATTGGACCTTGTTAATGCCAAAGGAGCATTTTTCCAAGTTTTCATATAGTTTGTATTGCCACAAAGTGCTCAAAACCTATTGAATATGTTGCATGTGCTCCTCCCAAGTTATGTTGAAGATGAGGATGTCATTCAAATATATCACTGAAGGATCTATGCAAATTTGTCCATGATTTCATTCCTTTCTTGCGCAAGGGATTGTTACACATTATTTTTGTCATCCCTATGACCGTTAATGATGTAAACATATATGTTGCCTTCAGAGGGGTCAGTGGCCTGAGTTCCTAAAGAAAGAAGGGAGAAGAACTTTTCCTGAGAAAAGAAGTTGCATTTTTCTATGTAAAAACCTTATAAAAAAGGATGTTCGCAAGTTGCTATATAGGCAGGGTGCGAGAATGACCAATTCTCGTAGGTTGCACTATAGCCAGGGTGCGAACAGTTCGCAGGTTGCACTATAGCTAGGGTGTGAGAATGCCAGCACGTGGGAAAAATGAGCATTTTCTCGAATCTTCTAGAAGGAGAAGCTTCTATGGTGAGGTGGCATCCGAATGGTTTGGATCTTACTCGCTTTCATGATTTAGTGGGATCATCCTAACCTCCTCACCTTATCCTCTTCAAATTATAAAAGGAGAGGAGTTCTCATGGAGAAGGGGTTCTTAGCTTTTGTGAGCTTGTGGGTTCTTGTTCTTTGGCTTGGAATTATTGGCTTGGTTAGAGTGGCTTTGAGATTTGCTTTGTCAAGATAGATTGTGAGTAGCTATCAGATCTATGGTTTCAGAATCCTTGGAGCAAGAAGTGTGT
>ML786209.1:542126-553734 GCA_009831015.1 Picea engelmannii | reverse complement strand
TTGGCATGGATCCACAGTGTATGTTTGGTGGCCATGACCTGTCTTACTTGACATGGATCTTCGCATGTCAGCATTTATGCTTTGATTCATTTGTATTCTGAGTATGGGAATGCCTACCTCAGTGATGATATATTATTGTACTGCATTTCCTTGTTTGTTGGCAGGTTTCCGACCGACTGTTTCTTGTTCCCTACACACACTCGACAAAGTATTTCAACTATCACTCTATTCTAACTTCATACTTTGGGGGGCTCTCTGTTACACATTATTTTCGTCATCCCTATGACCGTTAATGATGTAAACCTATATGTTGCCTTCAGAGGGGTCAGTGGCCTGAGTTCCTAAAGAAAGAAGGGAGAAGAACTTTTCCTGAGAAAAGAAGTTGCATTTTCCTATGTAAAAACCTTATAAAAAAGGATGTTCGCAGGTTGCTATATAGGCAGGGTGCGAGAATGACCAATTCTTTCAGGTTGCACTATAGCCAGGGTGCGAACAGTTCGCAAGTTGCACTATAGCTAAGGTGTGAGAATGCCAGCACGTGGGAAAAACGAGCGTTTTCTCAAATCTTCTAGAAGGAGAAGCTTCTATGGTGAGATGGCATCCGAATGGTTTGGATCTTACTCGCTTTCATGATTTAGTGGGATCGTCCTAACCTCCTCACCTTATCCTCTTCAACTTATAAAAGGAGAGGAGTTCTCATGGAGAAGGGGTTCTTAGCTTTTGTGAGCTTGTGGGTTCTTGTTCTTTGGATTGGAATTATTGGCTTGGTTAGAGTGGCTTTGAGATTTGATTTGTCAAGATAGATTGTGAGTAGCTATCAGATCTATGGTTTCAGAATCCTTGGAGCAAGAAGTGTGTGGGGAACGAAGGACAGTTGGAAGGGACCGTACGACATCAAGGCAACGGTTGTAATCTCTCTTTCACATTTAATATGATACAGTAATATGTTTCTTTCCCATAAAGTTAGATTTACTTTATTACATAACTCCTTGATCATATGTATAGATTAGCTATTGAATATATTATTTGCTTTCACTTTGGTTGGTTTGTGTTGTTTTGATCTTGACTGCACGAGAGCGCTGGAGCGAAGCAAGAGCAACAAAGATTAAGGAAGCGATTACGAGGTATGTCTCTTATTCTCACTTCCAATTTAATTCAATAGTTAGATTTAGGGAAAGCGATATATTCTGTCCTTTTTTGTTCTAGATCCAGGTGGATCTAGGGAGATCGGTTTGTGTCCACACTTACGGATTAATCCTGAAATAGGGATTCCTTGAGAAACATTTTAAATTGATCTCCTCCTCCATCATCTTTATTTTTATCCCCCATTGGTTTTTTTTGGGCTCGACGCGACCGATCTTGCAAAGATTGACTGGTTTGAGTCCCCAGTCCTTGTACCCAGATCTTGTCGGGGACATGCACGAAGAAAACAAAATGAAGAACAGACTACTATGATACCACTGATCTGGATTTAGGAGCAGAACGAAATGAATAACAAATTGAATACAATAACACAGAGATATGAAGAACAACAACAAATATCGAGTGAACAATAACTTCTATTGAATAAATGAAATAGGTTGAAACTTTAAAACTACAGAACTAAAAACAACTTGCTTGAATGGTGGTAGCTATCTCTGAGAAGAGATGTGAGGCTTTTTTAACATTACTCATGAATTCCAAAACCCTAGACATCCAAAAACCTAACCCTAGGACATGAAACGCTAAAAGTTATGTGGGCCCCAATGAGTAAGTTAGTACCTCAACTTTCCGACGAGTAACTTTTACACACGACCTCCTTTTTAGGTGCTTGATAGCCCGTTGGAAAGGTATTTTAGATAGATACACATTATGTCATGAAACTCTAACTCCATCTACAGTTTGACTATGGCAAGCCAAAAAAAATTGTTTTGGGCCCCAAAACGACCTTTGAAGTACATAAAGATATGTTGACATGAAAACATCCAAAATAAGCGAGTTGGATTAGGTGGAAGGCCACCAATCTCCATCTGAAAGTTGTGTAGGGCTACCCCATAAGTGTAGAACCCACAATTACAAAGAAGTACATAAAAACTTGTTTCACAAAAACTATTAATAGGAGCTAGTTGGAATAGGTGTGTGGCCACCAATATCCACCTCGATCATGTGCGACCCATCATTTCATATCATTTAATCCTTCCCATATGGTAAAAACTGGACATTCTTGATCTGAACAACACAATGCTTCTCCATTATGTGTGCTTCTAATTGATGGAAGACATGAAGATGGGCATATATATGAGGAGCACTCTCCTCGAGCTCTATCCTTACATTTTCAACACATGCCTTGAATTCTTTCAAACCTTCTTCATCCTTGCTTGTGAGTTTTCCCTTCAACTCTTTAATCCTCGCACCCTTTTCTTCTTTTTTGCAGAACATATTCCATAGGTTTTGTTCTATTACCTAAGTCAAATAAGTGTGAGTGGATGCTATGAAGAGAGGGTATTAATTGACATCTTATTATACTATAATCTCTTTGACGGTCCACAATGGGTTGCCTCAAGTGACTGGGACTTTCCTAGTTTGTTATGTCCATGGATTTGTCAAATTTGAAAATTTTAAAGTTTGCCACCTTGGTGGGATTGTAAGGTGTGTGAATCCCCAACTCCATCTTTCCACCTTAAACGCTATCGCAGATGTCATTATCCATAGGATAAACATCATTTTTTAGTGATTCTTCATCCATTTTTCATTGTTCTTTTGTAGTGGCCTTATGTAACACCCCTAATATATATATTTTTATAAATAAAATAACATATTCCTATTTAGTCTCATCGATGAAATAAAGTGCTTCACATTTCAATTGCGCTTGTGCTATTAAAAGTTAGTTTTAGAGCTATGGATTACTAATTAATGGAATTCATTATTCTATCATGACAGGTTGAAGAATTGCAATACTAAGACACCACTCTAGCTTGTTATTTCTAGGACTTTCTCTTCTACGACATCACAGGTATACTAGTTAGTAAACTTTTTGGTGACCTTCAAGGATAATAGCGTCTATGTAATCGTGTGGAGATTATGTCCTTGCGTCTTTTCGGAAATCAATTCCTCGCACAATTAAATATTAATTTTTTTCCTTTGATTTTCTTTCACACGCTTTCTCATACTTTATATTACTCCCGTAATTCTTGGTTAAGACTTTTTAATAAAGTATAGGTACACATATGTTTGGAAAATATTTCTTATTCCCAGAGTTACTATGGAGGAATAATCACGATTACTCCATTAAGTTATGCACAAATTTTCGTATGATAAGAGACACGATTCAACTTCCCCTTAGTTGATTTTCCATATCCTTGAACTACATTATCTAACAACACTTGGGTTTATCAACGATTATAATATATACATGGGTCAAGTCGATTGTTAATATGTAGACATGAGTCATTCCATGTACCACGCTTCCTTAACTTCTTGTGTCGACCGTAAGCAATAATAACAACAACTCGACCTTCACCCATTTAATGCAATGCACCACGTAAGTTCAACAATGATCCTTTGCAATCCAGCTTTAGTTTACGTGTGAGTACACGATGTGAGTTGTGAGGGTAACTAGCATAGCTGATTCGCAGCTGGAGAACGTCGAAAAGGTTCCATTCAGAACAAGAGCTGTGATTGAGCCGACTCCAACACAGAGTGCACATAAACATCACGACAGAAATTAGCCCATGCGCGTCGAAGGTATGGTATGATTTGAGTGTGTTCTGGATAATGATAGGTGAATATTAAACACCCGTCCAGGTAAATTTATAATATGATTAGGTAAATGTAAAAGAGTAAACATGTTAATGAATGCCTTCATAAATGCAAGGAAGTTATGAACAATAAATCTGAGGCATTGATTTTGGAGGATGACTAAAAATATGCCAGCATCTTCAATGCTTAGCCATCATATTAGAATTTAAAATTAAAAGATCATTAATTGTGCCCATTGTAGATGTACGCCTTTCGACATAATTATCCCTACATCCAATACCAAAGAAATTTATCGTTGTAACAACTTAACATGGGATTCTAATCTAGACTGGCGCCATAATTGCTTTACCGACTACCTCTAACAATATGAGAGGTTCTTAACTCTTACCCGATTACTGAGTTCAACTCTGTGCTTTTGGACATTGTATTATCCCAGAAGGAGGGTTTTTGGAGCCAAGGCTCTATTTCTTTGCATTGTCGAGGGTTCCTTTGTTTCTTGTTATCCATGAATTCAAAATCACATTTCACCCAACCGGAGACTTCATGCTTCCAGGTTTGTTATGCTGGAAACGTTCATTGTTTTCACTTATTTTTATCAGTATTCTGATGTTTACTATTATTAGCATGTCCACTTATCGTCTCCTTGAAAGTTGGACAAGAAAGGAATATGGTTTGGCATGAACATTGAGTCGGTACGTATAAAACCGACTATGATTATGGTAAACTCATATTTATGAACTTTCTTATTTCTTATGGTAAACCCCTTGTTATGCTTGCTGCTAAGAGTTCCACAAATATATTAAAAGGGAATCTCGTGGGGTTTCGAGCAGACTTAGTGGGTTTCCATGTCGACCCAACAGGTAACAATTATTTCTCAATCTTTAAATTATTTATTTTCAAGGTGAGAGTTTCATTCTGTGGTACATGACATTACATTTTCCTCTAGTTATTTTCAGGTGCATTCGTTTGTTTACTAGTTTGGATTCAAGTCGCGGTTAAGATTGATTTCCCTAATTGCAACATTCAATATAAATATATATCAGTGAACAAACGATTATTAAGCTTCTTCAAACGTGAAGATAATGATACAAGAGCTAAGCTAGATATGACTAGTACAACTTAAGACTGAAAGAAATACTTTAGCACAAATGTAAGGTTGTTATAAACAAGTGTTGCAGAGATAGTTTATCATCCTTATGAAATAAATCAAGTTGTTGCAGCAGAAAAATCAGTCACCAAAAATCACAATTAATCCACCCAAAAGATGCACCGGGACTAGTAGATTATAGGGTAGATGATTAACAACTTCTGATGGTTGAATTGTAAGTTATAAGTAAGCAAAGAATGATTTTGTTGCAGCCCTAATGACTATATATTTTAATTAGTTACAACTCTAAGAATACCAAGCCAATCAAGACGCCCTAGTGGCCTTCACAAAATTAATTCCAACTTGAACAAGATTGATATCTTACCAAAACATGTTTACCAAGGAAGACAATTTATTTCTCCAAGGCAAAAAATCAGATTAGTTTAAAATATTGGTGAATGGATTCTTTAAGTACAAGTTAGACTAACAAAATCCCTAGGGGTTTAAATACTCTTACTCCATAGGGCATTCCAATCAAACTATGACAAATCTAGGAGGGTGTACACCCTAGTATTTCTCCTACAAACCCTTGCAAAAATGGTTTATAAACTTAGAAAATAAGATGAAGCTTACTGGAGGGTGTATACAACATATTCCTCTTAGGGTTTCAATCCACAATGACCAAGAATAAGAAAGAAAGAACTAACAAATGCAAATTTTCCTTACCAATTCCAAGAGGGAGAGAGACCAAACCCTAGTGCACCAAACAAATTACCATCCAAGAGCAAGAATATAATCTTTGAAGAGGTGTGCACAACCTTAGTTCATCCATTGAACAAGAGATACACCAAAAATCATTTGCAATAGGGAGAGATACAAAAAATGCTCAAGTATAGCTAAAATTTCAGCCAATATGTCTTCTCACAATGAGAGAGCCATGTCCAAAATGAGATACAAATGATCTTTATTTATACAAAATGTCCTAAAACTTTTTGGCCCACAAAACTTAGGGTAAAACATAAGATAAGGGGTCAACAACCCTTATCTTTCCCCTTTACAAAAATAATATTATTTAATTCATACTTTTCACATAAGAGAAACCCTAAAAAGAAGATGTCACCCCTCTTTTGGGAAATGTTTCACACTTTTGGTCAAGTCGTTGAGTTAGAGAAGGGACCTCTAGGCCTCCAAAGGCCAATAGTATTCAACCTAATCCTTTATTCCACTATCCATAGGTATCTTCCCCCAAAAGTGCCAAATGTCCATCATCACCACCAAACCCTAGCCCTAGGGTGACGTCAATCCCTTAAAGGGTGACATTTTGACCCTTTCAAGCAAGTCGTTTGGCATGTAGGGGTAGGGTAATATCCTAAAAAGGTTTCCTATAGTCCTCCAAAGGCATGTCATCATCATCCATATTGTGGGCCCTTGGAATCCAACCTGTGGGATTCAAGCCTCGTGGAAGCCCAAGGTAGGCTTGTTCTTCCAAAATTGTCCATTAGCTAGGTCCTGCTAAGAGAAGTAGATACACCCTCAAAGGATCTCAAGTAAAATGTATCATGATGAGTAAATTAAATCAATAAAATAACCATCTAATAATGTACATCCAAACTACCTCATCCAAATAAACAAATTCTCAAAGATCCTATGAGACTTGCCAAGTTTAGATATGGGAGGGTTGACAAAATGACCTGTTTTGTGAATCGTTCCTCAAGTTCGAGGGTGTTTCCCAAGGGGGACTCCTACTAAGTCATTCAGATAAGGTGTCATGGATGGGGAAATTTTTTTGGGCATGGGTTTCATGACATCAAGGGGTTGTAGTGTCTCATATATGGATGCCTTTGTAGAGGGTGTGATGCACCGCGTTTTGAATGAAACCTTTTTCCAAGCCCATTTATTGCATTTTATTATTTTAATATGTTTCCAGGTTAAAGAAAAGGTGCGGCTTCTACCTAATCATGAAAAATTGTGCCCACCATGACTCTACCCTGGTCACATCAAGCTTCCCCAAGTTGAAAAAATGTGTGGGGATTCTACCTAAGCATTAAAAACAATGCTCACACATGCTCCAGCTTGGTTGGCATTTTGTATTAGTTATTTTTTACTTATGAAATACATTTAAATGTCCTCGAGATCCATGGGTGAGAATATAGAAGGTTAATGGTTGGATTTTTTCTTTTTCCAGCTACAATCCTTTGGGCCTTCAGCCCCTTCTTCCCCTGAAATGAGGGACAACCCATTCTTGGGTGAGTATACCCGAAAATCCCAAAAGGTAAGAAGATGAGGCGATGAAGTGTGGAAAGTGACAAGTATGATCAGGAATGGGAATGGTACGATGCGTCTTCAAGAGGACATCCCAATAGAAAACCTATCCTTGAGGGTGACCCACTTGCTAGCGTGCAATTTCAACCACCAAAGTAAAATAGGGAAAATAGAATAATGTCCAAGAAAATGTTACATAACAAAAAGAAGTAATAGATGCAACAAGATCAAATGCATCAAATATTGAAATGACACTCACCATAATACATGTCTTGTACCTCATGGAGCAAGACCCAATGTCTTCCAGAAGCCAGTTGATGTGGTGGATACCGTTTTGATGAATCTGGAGTTGTGGTGGCAAGGTGGGTCTCTGTCTGTGCAAGTGGACATTGTTGGTCAGGTTATCTCTTGGCACTCCATGTCTGCAACCTGAGGGAATCGATACATCATCTCCTTAGTTATCCCTAGGAGTCAGAGGTAACATTTGGCTCCTACTTGGGGACATGTACCCATTGTAGAGTGCATGAGAACCACAATATATCACGGTGGACCTATTCCTACATTGAAACATAAAACTCTAAAATATAGGGTGGTTCTATCCCCGTTCATTCATATATATCAAAACAAAAAGTGAAAACTAATATAGAAAAGAAACAAATTAGCATTTTTTCAAAAATTTATAAACTGAATGTGAAATCAATATGCAAGTAGAATAAAATTTAATATGAAATGCAGCTAAACTACCATGAGCGATAAAAATGCAAATGCAAGAAATCAAATGACCTACAAGTAGTCAAGTACCACCTTGGAAATAATGTCTGAGGAGGGATCCATTTATTGGTAATGAAATCCTCCTTCCTTCTCTTGTGGACAAGTAAAAACAGGTTGTCCTAGGTGTTTCCTCTATTTTTAGGGGCCCGACCAAAGATTGTCAAACATTTGATACATTCCAAGCTTTTCTCTCCTCTTATCCCACATTAAGAATTGGTCCCCCTTCTTGAAATATCTTTTCTTCACTCTACGATCAAAGGTCCCCTTTACCTTTTCTTGGTTCCTTGACATTTGATCGAAGGCCATTCTTCAATTTTCATCCAATTCCATAAGTTGGTTAATTCGCCCCTACAATTATTTTTTATCTATGGCAAATTTTTGAGCTATTTGTAATGTTTGAATCTAGAGGTTTATAAGTAGGCATTCTTATAACCTGTAAACTAACTCGAAAGGTGTTTTCCCATTAGAGGTATTAGTAGTTGTGCATTCTTCCCACAAATCATACTTCATAGATTTGAGCCTTAGGGATCTTCTCTTATGATCTACCAAATGATCGGGGCAGGTTAGGTTCTCCAAGTAATAAATTATATCTGAATACTACTCATTGTTCTCAATTTTTCTTACGACAACGTTGATTTTCTCCTTTTATCCTATATCAATGGATTCTTGATTTCTTTATGTTAGCATCTTAGATAACCCTTGGCCTTTGATTATCTTGGATGGCTTGATATCCAAACTATATTCTTGTATTTTTTAGACCAATTTTCCCCATGATTCAAGACAATTGTGTTGTGATAGATCATCTTTTACAGTGGGGTAAGGGACAAAAGATTTAATATTGTTATACCCCACATAAGTTATAAAATGTTTGAGGGACTTGACAAGAGCGTAGGATTGTTTTTCTGTAATGGTGTAGTTCAAATTTGAGTCTCTAAGGTTATTTATCATGAAAGCAATTAGTTTTCCATCACCTTGATCATTTTTTTGTAACAAGACTTCTGCGATGGTGTCCTTTGAAGTGAAAGAGAATATGATGAAATATTTAGCGAAATTTGGACCAACCAATACTCGTGCAACAATTATTGCTTCCTTGATACGTTGGAAATCTAACTTACCTTTGTTGTCCCATTCTAAACGAGCATCCTTCTTTAATAATTTATTAAGGGGTTTAACAATTTCAGCAAATTTCGGAATGAACCTCCTTACAAATTTAATTTGGACAAAGAAATAATGCAAGGGCTTCTTGTGTTTAGGGAGAGGGATCTTTTTGATATCTTCAATCCTGACAGGTTTTATTGAGATGTTGTCTTTAGAGATAATATTACCTAGTAACTTTCCTTTATCCACACCAAATATTGATTTCATATGGTTAAGATATATCCCATATTCTCTACACCTTTAGAAAATCATTCTTAAGTGTTGGATGTGTTGATCTCTTTTCTTGGACATAATGGTTAGATCATCCTGGTATATCTCAATAAGATTCTTGAGTAAATCCCTGAGAGCATAATCCATGGCATGTTGGAAAGTATCCCCGTTGTTTGTTAGTCCAAAGGGAATTCTCAAATACTTATAAGTCCCCTAAGGGGTGGTGAAAGTAGTTTTCATTTGGTCATCCTCCTTTACCAACACTTTATTATATCCTGAGAATCCATCAAGCATGGACATCATCTCTTCTCTCGTGAGCCTTTGTATAAGATACTCCATGTTTGGTAGATGATAGTTGTCTTTAAGTGAAGCCTGATTCAAATTTCTGAAATCAACTCATATCATGATCTCACCAGTATTTTTCCTGACAATGATTAGACTAGATACCCAAGATGAGTACCTAATAGGCTCAATTATTCCTACCTCAACCATATTTTTAAAATCCTTTTGGACATGTGGGGAAATTTTGGGGTTCATTTTCCTGAGATTCTGTCTAAACATATTCATACTTTCTTTAAGGGGAATAATGTGTTGTATGACGTCCTCTTAGTAAGCCTTTAGATATTTTTCAGACCAAGTGAAAACATCCTTAAATTCTCTTATGAGGGAAATAAAATTCTCCCTTTCATTATACGTTTTTCCTTTTCCAAACTTGACCATATTTGGGGATTCCTCGGTGCCAATATTGAATTCAATGATATTGTCATCAATTTTTCTTGACAACTTCCTGTTTTCCATGTCATTTTGATTGAAAATTATCTCTAGGGGAATGGAACCTTTAGCTAAGGGTCCATTAGGTAAATAAATGATTTCAATATTTTCCCTTTCCACCAATAATTTTATCTAGGCTTCCGAGAATTCACCTACATTATGGAGAAAACATAGAATCTGATTCTCATTATAAAAACCTGCTAATGTTCCAAATTATCAGGTAGTGAGGGCCTAGAATTTACTTCCACTTTATAGAGACTAATTTTGTTGGAAATTTCTAAGATAGAAGAGGAAATGGAAAGGTTGTATGCCAAATTATTCTCTTCCCTAAGGATGGATCGATTGAAAAGTTATCAAATTTTTTCATGGCATCCGAGATGAAATATATGTATTTTCTCAACCTTGGGTTCTTGGGAACGAATTTCTTGTTAACTTGTGAAATGATCAAGTACAAATATCCTCTTACATGTAGGTACTTGATGTTCATGTTGATGACAAGTTTCATGCCTAGGATGAGGGATTCATACTCATAAATGTTGTCTGTGCAGTTAAACTCAAGTGTGTATGAAAACAAGGTAGTCTCATTATTTGGTGATCTAAATACTATTAAGGCACCTGACTCTGAGCTTGAGTGCACACCATCCAATTCTTAGACCCAAGATCCTTCCTTATTTTCTTCTTCAAGGAATAGGGACTTTTCCAAAATGAAGGTGCTATCAATCCCATCATCGAAAACTTGATGGGTTATGTTGAAATAATTTATAAAATATCCCTTTTTGTTCTCATATTGGGAAAGAGTTTTATTCTCATTTTTTATGACAGCAATTTCCTTCTCTTCATGTGCCTCTATTAGAATTTGTTGAATATGTTATAACCTCTCTTCAACCTGCCTTTTTACTCATTTCTTTTCATCCTTCAAAACCTAATTTTTTGGGGGACGTATTTTTTGAGATTTTGGTTCCTTTTTACTCAATAAACTCATCATACAATCAATAATATTTTTATTGGCCTCCTCTCATTACCTCTGTTGGTTGTGGAGCCTGATTATCTTTTTGATTCAAGGGTCTTTGTTTTCAACCGTGTTTATGCCCCATGAAAACTTTAAACCCTAGAAGAATGTACACTCATCCATGCGGGGCAGTGCAGGGGGGTGTTACCCCCCCTGCGGGGTCTAGGGGTCTATCCCCTCGACTGGGGGGTCCGGGGGAAAGTAGGGGTTAGGGGATGAAGTCCTCGAAGGAAAAAATGCCTTGAAAATGTATATTGTAATTTCATTGTAAATCTGGACCATTCATTATAAGGTCACAGATCTAATGGTAGAAGTTATGTTAGGGTTTTTTTCCCTAGAAGGAAACCCTCTTTTATGAGGGAAATTGATCCGGATTATTTTCGGCACGAAATGAGAGCAGAGATATAATAAAGAAATGTACAGAGATATTGTTGATATTCAATAATATAATAGAAATGCATCAGAGATGCAACCATAAACATAGATATACAGTAATACACGATTTCTATTAATCAGAGAAATGTATAGAGACTGTAAAAATACAGAGTGAAAGACTCGCTAGAATGGTGGCAGCTTATCTCTGAGAAGAGATGTGACGGCTA
>ML786209.1:524093-534346 GCA_009831015.1 Picea engelmannii | reverse complement strand
ACCTTTCCTTCATTTGGAAACTTTGGTCCTCCATATGTTGCCACACTGAGTCTTCCAGGACTCACTATCGGATTACCAGTTTGGTTGTTCCCCACTCCAGTGATCCCGAATCCTCCCAATGTTTCAGTTGCACCTAATACTTTGGATGTCAATACACCACCCACACATCAACCTCATGTCGAATTTTCTCCTTCTTCGTCCATTAAGTCTCCTTCCATTTCTCCTTCTTCAACTAGTGAAAGATCTAAAGCAAGTAGCCAGGTTGATCAGAAGAAGAAGAAATGGAAAGAGAAGAAGAAGAAGAGCCCGAAAAGGACCAAGACCCCAACAACATCAGATGTTGGCTCTAAGAAACCAGGTATTGTCAATAGTACTGGGAGTGTTGATGACGTCAACAAGATAAAAACGAAGAATCCTAAACCCAAATTCCCTTGCAGCCTTTGTAAGGGTGACCACTTTCTGAGGGATTGCCCCGGTCTTACCCAGGTCTTAGAAATGTGGTCTTCCACATCATCGGCCTCTATCGGTCATGTTGATGATACCCCGTCAACTAGTGACATTCAGGTTGGTAAGAAGAAGAAAACTGTCAAGTTCCCTTGCATGTTATGTAAAGGTCATCATTACTCTCACCTTTGTCCTCGTCTGGACGAGGCTTCTTCTCTTTTGGAAAAACTTCAACTTCCAAAAGGTTATCGTAAGAAGAAGAAAACTGTCAAGTTCCCTTGCATGTTATGTAAAGGTGGTCATTACTCTCACCTTTGTCCTCGTCTGGACGAGGCTTCTTCTCTTTTGGAAAAACTTCAACTTCCAAAAGGTTATCATAAGCTTTCCTCCAACCCATCAATTGTTGATGGACTGGTCAATCCGGTTCCATCCCCGATCAATCTGGTTGATCAGGTGGTCAATCTAGTTTCCTCCTCGATTGAACCACAAATCCAAGTAGCTGATCCAGTTCCATCATCGATCAGCCCCACTCTTCATCAAAAGAGTGACACCAAAGTTGTCGATCCATTTCCACCTGTCGACCCCATTCTTCCCTTGGAGAATGAAACTCAAGTGGTCGATCCAGTTTCGCCATCAGTCGATCCCATTCCTCCATTGAGGAATGTCAAAGTGACTGATCCAGTTCCTTCCTCGATTAGTCCCACTTTTCTTCTGAAGAGTGCCAAGGTGGTCTATCCAAGTCCACCATTGGTTGATCCGATCCAATCATCGGTCGATCCTACTCTCCTTCTAGAGAGTAAACTCGATATTGCCCATGTTTTTCTTGTTAATACAGACTCTACCATACCAAGGGGCATTCCTCCTTCTACTGCGGAACCCCCTCCAAGTAATGAAGCCATCCTTTTTGATTGGGGTGTGCTAACTGGACCTCGTCTTCCCTCCCACATTCCTTTCCAAATTACAGTACAGGTTCATGGTCAGGACGTGCCTCAAACGCTGATAGATGAAGGTCTGTCCGTTAGTATTTTGTCTTCTGTTGCTTGGTACGCTTTGGGTTGTCCGCATCTTCCACCAGTTACACAGAATCTGTTAGATTTTAACAGAAGAACTAGTCAACCTTTAGGGATCCTTCCTCAGTTTCCTGTAACTTTGGGAGGGAAAATTGTCTTTATCGATGTCATGGTAGTCCGAGACCCCTTGGATTTCTCTTTACTCCTTGGGCGGGATTATGTCTATGCTATGAAAGCTCTTGTATCCACCCTTTTCCGTGTGATATCTTTCCCTCATGATGGAAGAATTGTGACTATTTATCAACTTTCATTCATCGGCCCCGACTGGGTTACCTCCCTAAGTGGTTCTTATATGCAGACAGTATCACCCTCGCCGCATGTCAATTATGTGGCGTTGTCTCCCATGACCTCAACTTCTGATGATTTGAATCCGGTAGTTGACATGATGATTTCTTCGGTAGGGTTATTGGAGCTTGATCTCCTTACTCCTATAACGACCCTCGACATGTGTTCCTTCCAGAGTGATTCTCTTCCATCAGACGAAGATCTCATGGAAGCCATGATCGAGTTTTGTCCCTTGACATGGTATCCTTCCAAAGCGTTATCCTCTTGGAAGCCATGATCAAGACACAGTAATGAGCATAGTTTCTCTTCTCTGTGGCAAGATCATTAAAAAATGAAACAAAGGCCACTAGCTTTCATGCTGGGGGCAACCACGAGCATAGTTTCTCTTCTCTGTGGCAAGCTCGTTAAAAAATGAAACAGATACCACTAGCTTTCATGCTGGGGGCATGTCACGAGCATAGTTTCTCTTCTCTGTGGCAAGCTCATTAAAAAATGAAACAGAGACCACCAATTTTCAAGATGGGGGCATAATGAGCATAGTTTTCCTCTCTGTAGAAAGCTCGTTAAAAAATGAAACAACAACCTGGGGATCGAACCTGGAACCCTTGAGCATAGTTATTTTCTTGTGTCAAGCTCGTTAAAAAATGAAACAATCACCTCTCCCTTCAAGTTGAGTCTTTCGCCAGATCTCGTAGATGTCAAGTCGAGTCTTTCATTAGGTCTTGTTTTTTAACCTTCATTTCATCCACCTGTATCCTTTTTCTCCATCTAGCACATAAATTGTTGACAACCTCAAAGTCGGTGAATGAATTGAATCTTGGGGGGCATGTCTCCAGCTCTTGATGATCATTCTGGAGTCAAGCCACCAGCTTTCAAGCTGGGGGCATACCGATCTTGGTCTTTGTTCTTTCTCGTGCTCGTAAATACATGAGAATGTAACCGGGTAAAATTTTATCTCTTTTTCGGACCCATACGGATACGAACACACGAAAAAGGAACCCCCCTGGAGTCTCCTTTAAACCCTTTTCAGACTCTCTAAATATGAAAATATTGTCGAGTGACCTTGCTTCCTTTCACACTCGTTAAAAGGTCAGAAAGGGCGTCTTTCGAGCAATAGTTTAACCCTTTTTCGGTCTCGTTGGACTATTGTACGAAAAAGGAACTGAGAGAGTTCTCTTTTAAGTGTTTTTCCAAACTCTATAATCCCGAAAAAACTTTGAGTTTTCTGTCTTTGGACTCATTAAAGCACACATCGACATACCCATATGGGACCGAACCCTTACTTCTTCTGGTTCGTTAAACAAAGGAAGAGGAACTTACCGAAGGTGAGTTATATCGAGCATGTGTTATCCTCCTCGAGCTCATTAAATTAAAAAGAGGTACTCGTCTATCTGGATGGGGGAAAAAATTGAAAGGAGAAAGCCAAGCAGTCTCTTGAGAATATCACCCAGCACTTCTTAGAGTCGCCCTTGAACACAACACTTTGTCACTTTGCACATATCATAATCCGCTGAACCTCTGCACTGAGCCAATCCTTTGAGTTTCCTTTCACTCCCTTGGGTCACCCGACGCGAGTCACAGTACCCACTGCATAGTTTTGGTCCATGTCATGTTTTGTTGTTGTGCCTCAGTGTTCAAGGGAAGTATCTTCCTCGAGAGTCATCCATCCCAAATATCTTGCCTCAAGACCAGTGTCGGTCCATGTTCTTTCGATCTACCAATTACATCTCCATGTTTGTTTCGTGTCGTTGATGGGGGATACATCAAGGCCCTCCCTTGACGAGTCTATTCCTATCGACTCCAACACATTATCTGGGAATTAGACTTAGAAACCAATTAGTACTTTGGTACCCGCATGCCTCAATGGCGGGCCTCCTCACATTCGACAGTAGGTTTACATCATTGACCTCTAATCGAATGATTCCATGGGTGTTCGACCTCAGCTCATCTATTCACATTCGCTGGAATGTACTTGGGTACCTTGGGAATCATTGACATTAATGGTGATCTCCCTCGCACTTGTTAACGGTCCACATCATTGACCGGTAATCAAGTGGTTTCTGCCATGTTCGATGTCAATACATCTATTCACATGGTCATATCTGTGCCATATTGGGATTGGTAAGAAGACCTTGGGTTGAGTGATCACTTTGATATATTCTTTGCCCAGGCTGTGAAGGAAGTTCCATTGGACAAAGAACACATACATTGTAACATAGATCCACTTTGTATTGGTCGTGGCTATGTCTTGTCATCTCGTAGATCCACTATGTATTCTTCGTGGCTACGATCAGTTCATTTCATTAGTGTATAGATCCACAGTGTATTGTCGGTGGCTATACCTTTTTATCAATACAATTATGGATCCGCAGTGTATTTTATGGCGGCCATATCCTGCTAAGTCTTGATCACCCAAGCATAGGTATGTCTGCCTTGGGTTTTGAAATATGTCATGATACTTGTTGGATGTTGTTTGTGCAGCTTTTGTCAAGTTCTCCGAGTCTATACCCTTGCTTGGACGTCTACAAAGTATTTCAGTTATCAGTTGGCATATTCTAACTTCATACTTTGGGGGGAAATCTGTTACACATCAAAATTACTCACTTTGATAGTGTCGCAAGTGTCGTCATTACAAAGGTCGAAAGTGTCATATTTTGCTCACAAGGTCGCAAGTGTCGCATGTTGCTCACAAGTGTCACAGGTGTCAAAGAAAGCATATTGCCATGATGCCTATGTCGTGCCTATAACGACATGAGAAAGACACTTGAAACACCTCAAACATCTGATTTGGAAGAGGAGAAATGAGTCAGCAGTCTTGTAAACCTTTTGCCATCTGAAAACACCTCAAAAACTGAGTTTTTGGAGGGGAGTGCTCCCCCTTACACTATCTCAGAGCGTCGGTTCTCCCCCTTACACTGTCAGGGAGCATTATAACGCTCCCCTAGCCCTTTCGAGGGATCGCTATAGATTTTGAGAGCACTGGCATCCCCTAAAGCTTACTAGGGAGTGCTAGAACGCTCTGATGGCCCTTTTGAGGGAGCGCTACCTATTCTGGGTGGTTGTTAAGCTATTGAGATGAATGGGGGAAGGATATTTTCATTCTTGGAAGGCAATTCGATTCGAATCCCTAGTCGAACCATTAAAATAGGGAAAATCCTCAACTGAAGGAGGAAAATCGTCACCTTCCCCAAGGATATCTCAAGATTGTTGAGCCTCTCCAAGGCTATATAAGAAAGCTTTCTAATGGTGAAAGGAGGATTAAAAATGGAGAATTACACCAAAATTATGATCTCATAAGTGGTGCTAGAACAGAGCTGATTAGGGGAAGAATTGAATACATGAAACTTATGATCTTGGAGGAAACTCACAGTCAGCCAAAAGAGAGTGATCAGTGAAGCTGTTGTTATCCAAATTGTGGAGCTTTCAGGCAAGGGTTAGACGAAGGGGACTTGACGAAGCTGTCGCATTCACATCTACGATTGTAAGTACTGTTGTCGTTATTCTCATCAATATGACACGCTTGGCCTGTTTCTTTCTAGTTTGTGTCTAATGTCACATGAACTTATCATTTAGTGATAGATCTGTTTTCAAGCTAACATCAATAGAGTAGGAAGTGGTCGTATCTCGTTTTGTTCACAGAACTCAGTGAGGAGCAAAGGATTGGAGCACAACTCGGAGCGTGCAGGGACAAACGTCGATAACAGGTACTTCTGTCATCCTTCCTTCTCCTATGTTAGTTTAGATAGATCTGAAAGGAATTCAGTGTCCATGATAAGCATTTTTCTGTCTAGGGTTAAGGTCAAGCTCTAGAGGTGATCTACCTGTCCGCAGGGAGATTTTCCTACAACAGGGGTAAAGGCTTTGGGATGGTAACTTTCCAAAGTGATGTTAGGGCATGAAAGATTTTTCAAAATCCTCCATGGCAATGGCACAAATATGTTATCGCACAAATTGCAAGTTGGGAGAAGACCGACCCAAACAAGAAGATGGAGACAACTAAAAGAATACCTACACACTGTCCCCTTAGATAGGTATTCTTGTCACTTTAGAGGTGAAGTGATCACCTCAAGGAGGGAATCTCGGGTGACCTTAGGGGGAAATGATATGGAAACTGAGATGATGAGATTAATTCCCCTATAGTTCTCATTTCTAAGTGGAGAAATGATTTTATGGCACATATTAGGAGTGGTTTAAGGTTTCCAAGTCCTTGGGTACCTTCTGAAAGTGTTTGTATATTCCTGAGACACAAGAAACTCCAATTGTATGAGCTATGTGTTAGGTGAAAAATAAAGTTAATATTGATGTCCCTAATTGCAGCAGTAATATATATATATATATATATATATATGTATGTATGTATAAAGAGAATTTTGCATAAATGTAAGGTTGTTATAAAAATGTTATGTAGAGATACTTTATCATCCTTGTGGATGTATCAATAAATCTATTATAGAAGAAAAATCAGCCACCAAAAATCTCAAGTAATCTATCCAAAAGATGTGTTGGGACTAGTAGATTATATGGGTACATTATTAACAACTTTTGTTGATTGAATTGTAAGTTATAATAAAGAAAATAATGATTTTGTTTTAGCCCTAATGGTTGTATATTTTAATGAGTTACATCTTTGATCATACCAATCCAATAAAGATGCCTAGTAGCCTTGACAAGCTCTTAACATGCATAATTGATTCCAACTTGAACAAGAGTGATATACCACCAAAACACATTTACCAAGGTAAACAATTTAGTTCTCCAATGCAAAAAATTAGATTAGTGCCTTTAAAATATGGGTGAATGGAGTCTTTAAGTACAATTTAGACCAACATAATCCCTAGGTGTGTAAATTCTCTTATTCCCTAGGGAAAATCTAGGAGGGTGTACGCACTTGTACTTCTCTTAGAAACCCTTGAAAAATGGATTATAAACTTAGCAAGTAAGTTGAATCTTAATGGGGGCTGTATAAAATATATTCCTTCTAGGGTTTCAATCAACAATGACCAATAATAATCAATAAAGAACTAACAAATGAAAATTTTCCTTACTAATTCCAAGAGAGAGAGAGAGAGAGAGAGATCAAACCCTAGTTCACCAAGCAAATTACCATCCAAGAGAAAGAAAATAAGCCTCCAATGGGTGTGCACCACCTTAGTTCATCCATTCAACAAGAGATACACCAAAAATCAATTGCAAGAGGAAGAGATACCAAAAATGCTCAAGTATAGAAAAAAATTCATCCAACATGTCTTCTCACAATGGGAGAGCTATATCCAAAATGAGATACAAATGATCTATATTCATACAAAATGTCCTATAACATGTTTTCCACAAAACATAGGGTAAAACACAATATAATGGGTCAACAACCCTTATCTTTCCCCTTTACACAAATAATATTATTTAATTCATACTTTGCACATAAGGGAAACCTTGTAAAGAAGATGTCACCCCTCTTTTGGTAAATGTTTGGCACTTCTGATCAAGTCATTGAGCTAAAGAAGGGAGAATTGGGCCTCCA
This sequence comes from Picea engelmannii, assembly GCA_009831015.1. NCBI lineage: Eukaryota > Viridiplantae > Streptophyta > Pinopsida > Pinales > Pinaceae > Picea > Picea engelmannii. The sequence goes on along the minus strand of ML786209.1, from coordinate 527,029 downwards.
AACACCAATAGTATTCAACCTAATCCTTTTTTCCACAATCTATGGGTATCTTCCCTAAAAAATTCCAACTATCCATCATCACCACCAAACCCTATCTCTAGGGTGGCGTCAAGCCCTTAAAAGGTGACGTTTTGACCCTTTCAAACAAGTTGTTTGGAGTGTAGGGGATGGATAAGATCCTCCAAGGTTTATTTTATGCCTCCAAAGTCATGCCATCATAATATGGAGTGTGGTTCCTTGGATTCCAACCTGGGGGCTTAAATCCCCATGGAAGCCCAAGCTATGTGTTTTCTTCCAAAATTGTCCACTAGATAGGTCTTGCAAAGACAGATGGATATGCCCTCAAAGGATGTCAAGTCAAATGTATCATGATAAGTAAATTAAATCAATAAAAATTTCATCTAATCATGTACATCCAAACTTCCTCATAAAAATAAACAAATGCTCAAAGACCCTATTCGATTTCCCAAGTTTAGTTATGGGAGGGTTGACAAAATGACCTATTGGGTGAATTGTTCCTCAAGTTTAGGGGTGTTTCCCAAGGAGACATCCTTATAAGTCATGTGGATGAGGTGTCATGGATGGGGAAATTTTTTTGGGCATGGGGTTCATTACATACAATGGGGTTGTAGTGTCTCATCTATGGGTGCCTTTGTAGAGGGTGTGTTGCACCTTCATTTTCAATGAAAAAAATCCAAGCCCATTTATTGCCTTTTATTATTTGAATATGTTTCCAGGTTGAACCCAAGGTGGGAATTCTACCTAAGAATGAAAATATGTTCCCACCTTTACTCTATCTTGGTCACAACATTCTTCCCCAAGTTGAAAACATGTGTGGTGCTTCTACCTAAGCATTAAAAACAATCCCCACACATGCTCTAACTTGGTTGGAATTTTGTATTAGTTATTTTTTAGAGTCCCATCAGTTTCTTATGAGATAAATTTCATTGTCCTAGGTATCCCTGAGTGATAATATAGAAGGTTAATGATTTTATTTTATCTTTTTCCATCTACAAGCCTTTAGGCCTTCAACCCCTTCTTCCCATGAAATGAGAGACAACCCTTTCTTGGGTCAATATACCCAAAAATCCAAAAAGGAAAGGAGATGAGGGGATGTCGTGTGGAAAGTGATAAGTATGATCCAGAATGGTATGATGAATCATCAACAGGACCTCCCAGTAGCAAACCTATCCCTAAGTGTGACCCACTTTCTAGGGCGCAATGTCAACCACCAAAGTAAAACAGGGAAAATAACATAATGTCCAAGCAAACGTTACATAATCGAAAATAGTAATAGAGGAAACAAACTAAAATTCCTCAATTATTGAAATGACACTCCCCCTAATACCTGGCTTGTACCTCATGGAGAAAGACCTAATGTCTTATTAAAGTTATTTGATGTGGTGGATACCTTCGTGATAAACCTGGAGTTGTGGTGGAAAGTTGGGTCTTTGTCTGTGAAAGTGGGCATTGTTGGTCAGACTATCTCTCGATACTCCATGTATACAACTCGAGGGAATCTAGACATCATCTCCTTAGCTATCCCTAGGAGTTGGGGATAACACTATTAACTCTGTATAATTATCTAGATACTCACCCTCCTTTGCGAGATCAACAGTCGAGCATAGTTCTGGTTGGTTAAGACCAAGACATCATAATTTTATTAATGCAAATTGTTAGCACCATAAGTCACCCCTAGATTGCATCAGGGGTGAGCCTGATACCCATCAGTTTGTATTTCACAGTAAACAAGTTTAAGGATAGTCTAATGGATTCAGCCTCAGGACTGTATCGCTTTAACTCAGAAAACTGGGTTGGAGATGCATAGATAAGTGAGGTCTTGATCTAACTTAAGCCAGTAAAGTTGTATAATGGTGAGTAGGTAGAAGGAATGTGAGAAAGTATGAAGGTATTCTCTGGACATCCGGTCTTCCAGCAGCCTTTGGAGGAAAAGTCTCAGATACAAGATCCTCTTGGATCTGAAAACCTTAAGAAACTGAAAAACGCTACAACTACAGATATAGTCAAACCTACACTATACTATAATCACAGCACCCAACTGGATCCTCCATGCCCGGGCTTTCATATTCAGAAGCGAAATATAAAGAAAGGAGTTGGCTTCCATTAAACGAGAAGTCTCAAGGATCAGTGCATAACCAGAGAACCAGAGTCCTCATAAAAACATTAAAATTGGGAGCTTAGCTCTACCATCCCCTTCAAAAAATGGAAAACATGCCTCAATATACTTACAACTGGCTCTACTGTTGGAGGCACGATCATGTCATGAGTTTAAGGGTTTGCGTTAATGAGTTTCTCAGTCAGACCGCGCATGCAGACGTTGGTCAGACTGCCCATATAGTCCTCTATCAGACACAATCTTTGTCAGTTCGAACTGAGAGCCTCCCTTTGTGCTTTGTCCCTTTCTGGCCTTCTATTTATGGAAGGAGATGATGTCTCACCCACCTTCCATATTTACATTAACTGCTCCCTTGGGAATTTGAGTGAGCGAAGTCAACGTCTACGCTTGAAGACATGGTTGTCTTCCCTTTTGCTTTTGTGCCTTGTTGGATACATGCGAGGAAGACTGGCTGGCAACCGTGGATGTTGATGAGGAGGAACAGGCGAGGAAACGGATACGGATTCAACAGGATACGGCACATGTTTGGTGGCCAGGTGGAAGGTCATGGCAACGATGTGGCGGGGATAGAGGCTGTGGTGGTGAAGGGAGAGTGGGGACGATCATATAGGTGGAGATGATATGGGAGACAGATGGTGGGAGGTGAGAGGAAGAGGCAGAAAGGGGGATGTGACATGAGGCAGGGATCTAGTGAGGAGCGATGTTGACACAATGGCAGAGAAGGGACATGTAAGTGCAAGACAAGTGTCAATGGGAGGTGAGGGCTGTAAGCGGAGGAGGTAAGTGGTATATTGGAGGG
>ML786209.1:506069-524012 GCA_009831015.1 Picea engelmannii | reverse complement strand
GGGGGGGGGCGCAATTTAAAACCACCATATCAGACCCCCCGCCCCGTTGTTAAAGGAATAATGAATGGGGGGTCAGGTATGGAACCTGTGTCGTAGATTTGATCACGCAGATATCGACTGCCCATATCTATGCACTCCTTAGCATGATGCGCCCAGACATAAAACTTAGGATAACTGGGTTTTTAAACCCATTATTGCCGCTTTTTTAGCCAAAGGGAGGGGGCATTTATTAGGAAAACACCCCCTTACAAACATATGTGATAACATTAGGCTCCATGGGGGATGGCTTTCTCCCTGCAAGATGCCAAAAACTCTTTTGCAGCTTTACTGCCTTGTTGTTGGGTTATGGGGTCACTTACCAAAACCAAAAATCAAACAGGGAAAACAATATTTACAATTACAAGGGAGCTATTTATGGCTCAAGTAAAACATTTCTTCAGGAAATGCCCATTCACAGGGCCATTAAAAACTTCCTCGCCCTCCAAGTCCTGCAACCTATAAGTATTATTTGAAAACACTTCAGAGATTGTGAAAGGCCCGATCCACAGGGCTTCAAATTTGTTGTGATTTCCTCTATCCTGCCTAGGTGCATCCCATTTAAGCGCTAGATATCCCGATTGGAAATATTATTTTCTTCTCTTCCTTTCAAAGGCTCACTTGATCCTTTGTTGACGTTCATGAGCTCTATCCATCACCTGCTCTCTAGTCTTTTGGGCTTCTACCAGTTGATGAATTCTTCTGGTCATATTTTCAGGTTCTCCTTGATACTCCTGAAAGAATTTCGTTGCGGGTGAAGCCAGCTGAGAAGGAAAAACAACTTCAGTCCCATAAACAAGTTGGAAAGGGGAGATGACTAGGGATCCCTTTGTCATGACTCGATCAACCCACAGAGCGAACTTGAGCTTTGACTCTTTCTCAGAACCACCAAGTTCAGATTTCACACACAAGTAATCATTAGTGTATTCCATCCTCTATACTTTTTTCCCTTCTTGTTTTACCAAGCATGATAATAACTTTCCTAAGTCTTTCTTTTCAAGTTATCCTAATATCTAACTCTTGGGACTCTTGGCCTAACTTCTTGCCATCTTGTTCCCCTACTTCCCACATATTTTGGGAGTAGGATTACACTTGTACTCCTAGACAATATTCACCCTAGTGGTTTTTAATCCCTTTTAACTCTCCCATGGATTAATGAAATATTCCTTTTTAATTGAATTCTCTCATCAATTTGTCTCCAGAAAAATAAAATAAATTTAAAATAATATTTAAAAAATATTTGTCATCACTCAAGTTTGTGATGTTATAAGTTTAACTCACGTCATTTAACAATATAAATTTTTCCAAATTAAAATTTCAAATGTTCATAAGTAAGGGATATTAAACCTTATTTGATTCCTCATATGTGGTTCTTTTCTCTGCTTCTTTTTTTTCTTCCGCAACTACCATTTCAACTACTCCTCTTGCTTTTTCCTAGGCTTTCTAGGTTGTTTCTTTCACCTCTATTTATGCTACTATTGATGCATCAAATTATTCTCTGGCCTTATATTCTTTTGTTTTTTGTTTCTTCTCAACAATGTCATCCTTCTTTTTCTAGACTTTTTATTTCTTTTTTCTTTTCTCGTCTATCATTGCCTCCTCTCCCTCTGTTGATCCAAAATTCATAGTTGTCATTGTGGTATTTTCCCCTCTTGTTGCTACCTCTTTCTCATATATTTTCCATGCCTCTTCATGGGAATTTTCATCATTATGTATTCTACCAAAAGGTATTCCATTCCTCCTGGAAATAATTTATTCATAGGTTTGGTCACCGCAATGAACCAATTCTTCTTCCCAGGTAGATGATGTGTATTACTAGGTCTGTTTGTGTTGGATGTAATAATATTTCACCACATTTTTTGATCATGTCTCTGAAATATTTCTTCCCTAAAGTGGAATGATAACAATATGTATACATCATATTAAGACTCCTTGATGCTTCCAAAGGAGTATGACCTCACCCATAGTGATAATGGGGGCCATATGGCCCTCTTGTCACTGTATAGTGTTAGCCCGACTCTGTGGATCACAATTTGATATGTGATATCCTGCAATACCAACCTGACGAGTACAAACCTTGGTAGAATATGAGGGGATTTGGTGGCCACATATATCCTTATGTATGTCTCATGCTCCATGTGACACCAATATCCAATTTTCTAGAATATTGTTAAATCTTTGTCATTCATACATGGAGTGGTTGAGTTGAATATGAGCTCGTAGAGTGGTTCCAAGAAGTAATCACAGATCCTTTGATAGTCAGTCCTGTGTTTGTGATCCCAAAGCGCTTTGCAATAGATATGTATAGGAAGGTCATTTGGATTTCATTCCCAACCCATATTAGGATATTGATGGTGCACACACATCATATCCAACCAGTAAGAGGACATGTGAAAGATTCAGAATTTGCTAGGAGTGGTCTCCTTGATGTCTTTGATGGACTCTTCAAGGGATGTCGATAGGATATCATCCCAATTGAAGGATGACCCCTCATCATCATAGTAGTATATCAGGGACATCAACGATAAAATGAATTTCTATGCATCATGTTCCCCATATATATTACATAGCATCGACATAGTATACATGTACATCGCTCTTAGTAAACTTGTGGGATACTCAGCAAAGGATATGAGTTTGAACATTTTATCCATATTTTGAATAAATCCTTCTCCTTGTGTGGGAAATTTTTTATGAGTTCATCGTCCAGTGAAAAACTTCATTTTTCCAAATGGGAGTACTCGACTATGTTAACATGTTGTAATGATGCTATGTGTTTCCCCTTAGCATTGAGTATATATCAGTTGTTGAAATCTACATGCTTAATGATCCAAGAGATTGCATCCTCAAAAGGAAAAAACATTGCATGAGCCACCACCCTATGCAACCCTAAATTCCATATGTTTTTAAATACCTGGAGATCATCCTGATCTTCAACCTCTATGGGGAAGTCCTATTTATTAAACATATGAAAAATGCCACCCCATTTGAGTGAAGTCCCCCCTTTCTCTATGATTCTTGTGGTGTCATCATAAACAACCCCTCAGGTGTCAGGTTCTTCTTCATGTCAGTTTCTTCTTGCGGATGTAAGATGTGGTGAATACCTTCACAAAATATCTAGCTATCAGAAGAACATACACAACTTGCAAAGTTGAGGAGAGAGAAAAATTGGAGTGAAAGGATAAGAAATTGTATTAACAAAATGAAATAATTATAAAATACACATGATATACTCTACATGGACCAACTAAATCACAATAAATGATAAACCAATGCACCATAGTGGTGGTCTAGAGACAAATGGACACACACATGAAGTTACCATAGTTAACTACCACCTAGTCCTAGTCAACTAGTCATGTAGTCCTCAATTAACTGGATAGAATAGAGTGAAATGAGGAGGATATCAAGAATGCATAAGGAATTCACCTTCTTGGTGATGATCCCAGGGTAAGCTGACATTCATGGGATGATCTTGAGGTTACTCAGTGATAAAACAAAAGTTACCCTGAATGAATCCACTCTGTTAGTCAACTGAAGAGAATATTCACCTAGAATGCAAGAGAGGTTCCTAAAAAATAGGATACCCTCAATAATGACTAATAAACATAGGAAAATAAGGAAACATATACTAGGTGTGTTTAATATCTCCAACACCCCCCTTGAACACTACTATGGGCTAATGAAGAATGGGTCCGCAACAAAGTCCATGTTAGGTTCCCAAAAACAATGCAACTAATGAACACTAAAATAAATGGAGGAAAGAGGGAAAACCTCATTAGAACCCCCCACCCCCTAAAGGTACAATGCATTGAAATAAGAAAAGATAGTTGTTAAGAAATTTTGTCCTTCACTCCAAGACGATCGCGCAAAGAGTGAAACTTATGCTCAGTGAAATTCTTAGTGAATATGTCAGTAGTCCATTGACAGGAAGGACAAAACTATAGGTCGATGATCCTCTCATGGAATATATATCTAATGTAGTGCATATGGATCTTGATATGCTTTGTCTTTTTCCACTACACTTAGTGTCTCCAAAATTCGAGAGTACTCTGGTTATCACACCAAATGACATTTGGTTTGTGGAATTGGATTCCCAACTCTATAAGGAAGTTATGTAGCCACAATTCCTGGATGGTAATGTTAACTACTCCTATGTACTCAACCTTACCTAAATATAGAGAAATAGTAGACTTTTTCTTGTTCGACCAACATATAGGCCTTAAACCCCAAATGTGAGTGTATCTAGATGTGGAATTGCGATCAATGTTATCTCCTTCCTAGTCAGAATATGTGAATCCTATGAGATCCAATGTAGAGCCTGATGCATAATGAATCACATAGATGATGGTTCCCTAAACGTACTAAAGGATACACTTTGAAAACTTCTAGTGTAATTAATATGGCTACTTCATGTACATGGAAACTACTCCCACTAGATATGATAGTTTGGGCCAGGAGTCGGAGATATACAACAAACTCCCCACGGGTTATCTATACAAAGTGTTGTCAACTAGTGGAGTGTCCCTAAAATATTGAAGTCTTTCCCCATATAGGAAGGGTGTAGGGGAAAACTTGTAGTTTGTCATGTCGAATCTCTCCATGAGATCTCATGCATGATTTGCTTGAGATATATTGATTCCTAAATCATCCTGAGTAATATCAAGACCAAAGAAATAATGTAGTGGACCCATGTTCGTCATCAACAACCTATCATGCATAATCCACTTCATTGCAACAATCAATGAATTTGAGCATCCAGTGATAAAAAAATCATCCATATAAAGAACTAAAATCAGAAGTGAATCAATGGTCCTAATCATGTATATGTTTGGATCAAATTTACATCTCACAAAATTATTGCACAACATGTAGGAGTCCATATTGGCATGTCATGCTCTCGGGGCATGCTTGAGGCCATAGAGAGACTTCTTGAGCATGGAAACCAAAGATGAATCTTGTATGAATCCAAGTGTATGCTCCATGTAAATAACCTCTAAGAGATCTTAGTAAATAAATGATTTCTTCACATCCATCTAATGGAATTCCCATCCTATGGATGTCGCAATATCAAAGGCCAAATGAATCGAATCCATCTTCGCTATTGGAGCTAATGTATCACCATAGTCTATGCCATGGATCTACTGAAAAACTTTGGAAACTAGTCTTTCCTTGTATATTATAACCTTTCCATCTACTATGCTCTTGGTTGTGTAGACCCATTTGCATATGAAAATATTCCTTCCTAAAGGAAGTGGAACCAGATACCGAGTCTGGTTGTCTAGGAGGGAGTTGTATTCCTCCTTCATGGTTAATTTCCAAAAGGGATTCCTTGCAACCTCTCCATAGGTTTGTGGGTATGAATATTGAGCCACATAAAATTACATAGGAAACATGGGCTCAGTGGTTGTAATTACAAGAGGATGTTCCTCAAAATTATATCAAGTCCTCCTAATATCTGTTGGATCCCCAATAAGATATATTGCATCCTAAAGACTGTTTTTTTCCCACTTGGGCCTATGATATGGCTCCCCATATGAATGTAATGATTATGTATATGCATTTTATAAATCCTCCAACTCTGTATTAGAACTTAGACCTACACTAGAGTCTAAATTTGTAGACTCATCATCCCGAACTAGTGGAAGGAAAAAGGTATCTGCATGCAAATTCTATAGAGCATGAAATAGAGGGATCAATGAGTGTATATCCCTTCACACCATATGAGTATCCAACAAAGATATCTAGTGATTTTCTATTTTCAGAGGGAATTCTGGCCCATGCACATGAGTTGAAGACACGAAACTAAGTGAATTGTAGTTTGTTACTACTCCAAGCCTCAAAAGGAGTCTAGTCCTTGATATATCTATGGGGAGATATGTTATGGATGTACTTAGCACAGTTAAGTTCCTCATCCTGAATCTTTTGAGGAGGTTACCTTGCATGAAACATGCAAGAGGCCATCTCTTTGATAGATTTGTTCTCCCTCTCAACAACCCCATTATGTTGGTGAGTGTATGGTAATATATGCTACAACTATATCCCATCCTCAAGACAAAGATTATGAACATCTTTGTTGACATACTCCCCCCCATTATTTGTATAGAGGGATTTGATATTTCTCCATGATTGAGTCTCAACAAGTGATTTGAACTCTTTTAGTTGCTTAAATACCTCTGACTTATTTATGAGAAAAAATATCCAAGTACAACATGAGAAGTCATCCAAAAATGTAATAAGGTACTTTTCCTTGTAGATGGATAGATGCACAAATGGATACATGAGATCACCATGAATCATATCCAATGGAGTGGAGGCCCTGTGAACCTTCTCTTTCTTGAACTTATATTGAGGATTCTTGCCAAGGACACATCCTTTAGAAACCCCTTAGGAAACATGGATATCATGTAACCTGATGACCATCACTTTCTTGCTAAGTTGTTTCATGTACCTAAAATTCAGGTGACCAAACCTCTCATGCCATAATATACTATTGTCATCATCATGCATAATCAGTACAGAGAAATCAGGTCCAATAAAATTAGAAAAAGTGTTAATTGAGATTGATGATTTACCTCCCTGACAACAACCTTGGATTTGTCTTGCATGTCGAACATGGACACAGAGTCTGTTGTGAACTTCACCTTTTTTCCTAATCCTGAGTGTGTAATCTTATATACCGAGAGAATATTCACAAAATGTTTGGGAACATGTAGGATGTTCTCAAAACTTCCATGATCTAGTTCCACTCTCCCTTTTCTGGAGACCTCTACTATAGATTCGTCCCCCATGAGGATAGGAGGACCATTCCATGTATTCAAAGATGATAATACATCTTGTTTGGTAGACATATGATGGAATGCACCTGAATCCACAATTCAAGCATCATGAGAAGAGTGAACAACTACTAATTCATGAGGATCACCTATGGGTGGCTGATCTTCTGGTTTGTTCTTGGAACCACCAGGAATGTGATCCCAGAGGTTGTTCTTCTGAATAATATGTTCCAAAATAACTATTTTCTTCTTCATGGATGCAGATTTTGGATGGAATCCTCAATTGCAGTAGGTGCACTTCTTCCCTTTCTTTCCTTTTCCACCTTTGGATCCTAAGGAATCATTGAAGGGTTTGGAGTACCCTTCCTTCTTAGGCTATGCATGTACCTTTCATTTTCCTTTTTTCTTGGATCTTTGATTTTGATATTTGTTTCCATCATGCACAGCAAGTGCATGCACTTTTGAGTTCTTGATTACACCCATTTTTATGATTTTATCTTTCTCCTGTGTCGAGGTCTCCATGAAGGTGTCCAAAGAAGGCATAATCTAGGATGATTCAACAATGAAACTATGAGTGTGGAATGTGGAAACAAAGACTGAGAATTATGGACCACATTTTGAAAAAGTGGTGAGAACCATTCACCTTTCCTCCCTTGATTTGTCAACCTTGTAAGCCTTGAGTTGCAATAACAAATCCTTGTACTTCGTGAAGAAATAATGGACGTTTTCAAAGATTTTCAGATCCAATGAAAGTATTTAAACCTCAACCATGTGACCTCTAATATCATCTTTTTTTTCAAATATTCCTTCCAGGGTAGTCTAGATCTCATTTGGATTTTTTCAAGATGACACGTGAAACAACAACTCAGGGGACATGTGCATGGAGAGGGCTTCATAAACCTCATCCATTCTATGGAGGTATTTGGATTTTCTAACGTCCAATGTGGGTTATATTTTTGTATCCATTTTCAACCTATACAATCCTCTACCTCTTAGAAAAATCTCCATCATTTTATTCTATTCGAACTAATTGTACTTGGTTAGAATTGCATGCGGTGGAAATTCCATTCTTCCTGCGTTCTTCAATATTTAGTACCTGCAAATAAAGTTCTAGTGCACCTTCTTCCTAGAATACTATGGGATATGATACCATGTAAGATGTGGTGAATAGCTACACTAAATATCTATCTAGCAAAAGAACATACACAACTTGCAAAGGTGAGGAGAGAGAAAAAATGGAGTGAAAGAATAATAAATTGCATTAACCAAATGAAAGAATGACAAAATACACATGATATACTCAACATGGCTCAACTAGTGCACAATATAGGAGAACAATATGTTCCATAGTGGTGGTATAGAGATATCTAGACACACACAAGCAATTACCAGAGTTAACTGCTTGGTGATAAAAACAAATCTACCCCAAATGACTCCACTCTGCTAGTCAATTGAAGAGAATATTCTCCTATAATGTAGGAGAGGTTCCTAAAAAATAGGAGACCCTAAATAATGACTAATAAACATAGGGAAATAAGAAAAAATGTCCTAGGTGTGTGTAATATCTCCAACAACAGAAGCCTCCATCATGGGAACTTGACTTGTAGGTTTCTTACTAGGATACATGTCTGAATCTACGACAAATACATTCATCATTATATATGAAACCAATAATAAATAATGACAAAAAGGTGAAAATAAAACATTAATTCATGTGGTCATGTAATTTATTGAGCACTCAGACAGTAACATGAGTTTAAAGATGAATCCGTCAATGTAAACTTGTATCTGTGTCAGAGAAATTACTTGAATCAATCCTAGGAGGAAAGTCATCATTAGAATACGAAAGGATCATGAGAGACATGGTGAGGGTTTAGGTGAAGTATGGCTTAGATTGGGTGAATCGACGTTGTTGTTTTCAAATATTTCAATGAAGAAATGATAGTCAACATGGTTGATAACAACTATGTCGATATGGAAAGGCAATGAATCCATGGTGTTAGTACAAACTACATTGGAATTGCTATGGTAATATCGATGCAGTTGTGACAAAGTCCATTGAAATGGATAAATGGGAACCGACGATGTTGTTAGGAACTCTTTTGAAACATAATGAGTAATGGTTGATGGTGATGTTAATAACTCCATCGATGGAGCCAATGTCTACTTAACAACATTGTTGAAACGCTTCTATAAACACCATTGATGTTGGCAATAACTTTGTCGATATGGGAGAGAAGGAGTCCATGGGGTTGGAAGGAACTCTGTCAATGCATTTTCAAACTTGAAATTGGCTAAGTGTTGGGAACTGTGTCTTGGAAGTGGATTAGGTTTAAAAGAGGCAATGCAACTATGGGCTTGTTGCATGGTTTTGAAATTACCATAACTCAATGTGGGGAGAACTTAGGGATTATATCCCGGGTCGCTAGGGTTATAGAAAAATAATTCAATTCCATGGAAAAATTAAAAGAGACATGGGAGGGCTTGGTCATAGCTCTGAGCGATATTTTGGAGGGTCTTAGTGAGTTGAGGTGTGAGTTCTTTTTTTTCCTAGGCTCAGAAGAAGGAATACAGAGGTAGGTTTCAAGATTTTAAGTTTGTCGAAGAATAGGGGGTTCCGCTAGTTATGGCATCATGCATGGGTAAATGATGAGATTAGGGTAGAGAGGATAACCCTCTTGCAAGGAGAATTTGTTATGGGCGAAGAGAAAGATAGAGGGTCTCATTTTATAAAATTTTGGGTGTGGACTTCAAGACACTATAGTAGATCACAAGAAGTCAATTGGTGATGAAGTTCGTCTTGTTGGAGGAGGTGTTTGAAACTTCTCCATTCGCATTGATGTTGGGAACTCCTCCAGTTGCACTAGAGAAAATGTAGGGAACTCCTATGATTTTAATGTTTTCATTCAATAGATGTTGTGAAGAATTCCATTGGTATCATCAGTAAGGGTGGCGCTATGTGCTTCAGTTGAAGGGTCATGTACCGATGATGGTCAAAGGAAATTATCTCATATATCAAAGTAAATAAGAGGAATGTTGTCGGAGTGTATCAGAGAACTTATGAACAACTTTTCTTACTTATAACTTGGAAAAAATTAAGTATCCATCTCTTATAATGCATATTGGAGACATTGGAAGGAATTTCGCTAATGCATATCCAAATTAATCATGTGAAGTTCATTGAATGTATTGACAGAGTTCATGGGAAATCATCCTATATACCAGAACTTGTTCCTTATAAATGTTTTAGTGTCAAAGAAAAAATCAAACCAAAATTGCAAGATAGAACAATTTCATCAATGGGGCATGGGTAGGATTCAATGCAGGTCAAGAAGATGAGTAGTATACTTAGTGTTTTCATCTAAGGGTATCAAAACAAAATTAGGGTCCCATTTTCTGGTTTGTAATTGAATCTATGAGAAAGAACAAAATAAAAAGGGAAGGCGTTGATGCATGGCACAACAATTGGCGATACACTGGGTGAAGCCACTAATTTTTTCAAAAAGATATCTAAACATGAGACTCTGGAGAATATAAACATTAGTAACCTAAGGAAGAATGAGTAGGTCCCATAGTTTTCAAATTTCATATTGACGAAAGAAGTTTGATTGATGTAAGGGAGAATTTATAGCCATGCTCAACATAGATTGATTACCATAGTATACTCTTTAAATCAGATTACTTCGGGAAGGGAAGAGAAGTAGTACAAATAAATGATGCATCAAGAATTATGAGAATACAAATTTATTGTGAATTTATATGGTTTTTCTCCACTTCCAGCAAGCATCCATAGCCTCGACGGAGATACTTGCATGTCCCACATGATATGGAATGCATTTCCAAAAATCCTTTACCTTTATAACTTTATTCTCTCAAATTCAAAGAGAGAGGTGGATGGGGGGATCCTAGTTTACCTTTAAAGGAACGCAGGATTACACCTATGAAAGTGAGATATGCAAACCTGATTATAGATGATGTAACTACCTGATAAACATACCATGAGTACTACAAATCCCTTCCTAAAGTAGTTTCCATTCTTCTTAGTTTCAAATAAACAAGAAACATACTCTTGGATATGACCATTATCTCACTCTTGATACATTTAGGAATGCAATGTCATCTACTAATGAAGTACGTTCCTCTACTGAATTTGACTCAAAGTAATGTAAAAAAATGTTTCATAGAGATATGAAGTTGTGTCTAGAAGTCAAAATGTACATTTTCAATCTTTTGATGCCAATGTGTCACATTTTAAAAGTTATTTAGATCCAAGACACCAAGTTCTCTAAAGCATCTAATGCAAAAAATTTGAAAGAGAGAAAAGGAAAAATAACTAGAGTTGAAAATAAATGAAAATGCAAAGAAAAAATGAAACAAGAAATGCGCAAACGTAAACCAAAACATAACATAGTAAACAAAAAAGAGAAATTATATTATTTATTTATGTAGAAGGGGAATCTACCTGAAAGGATAGATAATGTAATGCTTATAAATTGGCCATTGACTGGGAGGAAGTATACATCCCCTTCAATACTTTACACTTGATAAGTACTTAGGCCAATATTCTCTTTTATTATGAAAGGACCCAACCACAATTGTTGAAACTTTGAGTGTTTTCCTTTATATTTGTGCGGCTTGTCCCACTTGAGGACCAAGTCACCAACCTGAAAGTATTTTTTGCCAACATAATTTTTATAACGTTTAATAGTCTGTTGGTGAGCTTCAAATTTAGTTCTATCGTTGACATGATTCTCTTCTAGTTTTAGCAAGGTGTTGATGCACCTTTGGATGACATAGAATTCTCTCCCATGTGATTGTTCGGTGAGATGAATGGAAGGCAAGTAGATATTTAAAGGGAGGATGGATTCCTTCCTGTAGACAAGAAAATAAGGTCATGTCCCTATGGATGCTTTAATAGGAGTAGCATGGTCATCCCATAGAGAATTGGGTAATTCATTGTGCCAACTAATTTGTTGGTCAACTACAGTTTGTTTAAGGATATAGATCAGGATTTTTTTTGTGGATTCAACAAAGCCATTTCCTTGTGTGTAATAATTCAATTCATATTTTAAAATCATCCCATATCTAGAGAAAATGAATTCAATGTCAGTGATGAAAAATATGTAGCATTATAAAATACAAGAGTAGAGGGTACTTTAAACCTGGTCATAATGTGTTGTTCCAGAAAATTGATTACCACTTCATTATTTACCTTGGTTAATGGTACAATTGTTTTCCAATGGGTGAAATAATCAGTAGCGATTAGAATGTATATATTTTTCTTATATGAGTGAGGGTTGGTCTCATCGATTATGTTTAGTTCCCACTGCTCAAAAGGATCCTCAATAGTGTCAGTTTGAAGTGGAACAACTGCATTGATTTCTCTTCCGGTTGAATTCTGGTAGATGTCACAGCTTCGAGAGTAAGCACGAGAATCCTTAAATACTTTTGACCAATAGTACACAACTCTTAAAATATTAAGGGTTGTGGTATCTCTAGAAAAATGGTGTCCAACTAGTCAATCATGTAGGTCTTTAAGAACTTTGTCAATTTCTTGCCTCTCAAGACATCACAACAACACTCCATCATAATTATTTCTAAACAAGATACCGTGAACTAGGTGATATTGTGCATACTTCAGCCTTAGTGCCCTTATTTATTTGGAATTAAGATGACCAGGAGAAGTGCCATTATGAAGATAGTATTTTAGATCATTATATCATGAATTATTTATTGATGGAAGACAAGGAGATTGTTGTGTATATAGTGTTGGTTCCCCTTGCCATCCATCTTCTTGTCGATCATTGGAATCCATGGTTTTGATTGCTATCTTACATAGGAATTGAGGTTTATCGATAATTTTTTGTTTCAATTCGAGGTCACATTCGTGTAAAGTGGTCATCCAGTTGCCTTGTCTCTCACCCATTTTCCTCTGCACAAGGAGAGATCTAACCTCTAGGTGAGGGACGATCACCTTAGTGTGATTTTTAAATATATAAGTCTTGAACTACTTAATATCTTTTTGGACAAAAAAATATTTATTTTCTATCAATGGATAATTCAATTCAGTGCCTTGTAGTCTAGTTCTCATAAATTTTATGGGACATTCATTTCCTTAGTGAAATTTTTTACTGAGCATTGCTGCAAGAGAATGATTTGAAGCGAAAGTGTACAAAAAAAATCTTTATTGAAATATGGGATTTGAAGAGCAGGTTCAATTGCTATGGTGACCTTGATATTCTCAAAGGATTCCTTTTCAATAGATATCCATTTTAATTGAGAATCCTTCTTTATCATATGTTTAAGGGTTTAATTGTTTCGGAAAAATGAGGAACAAATCTTCTCACAAAATTGATTTTATCGAAAAAGGACTCCATATATTTTTTACTATGTGGAGGTGGGATTTGCATAATGGAATTAGTGTGTTCCAGGTCAACAAAAATATCATCCTTAGAAATAATATTCCCAGATAGTTTACCTTTTGAAATAATAAAGAATCTCTTCTTAGGGTTTAGATAAATACCATATTTTCTTCACCTTTCAGAAAATATGTTTAAGATGTTGCAGGTGATCAACTCTTTGCTTTGAATAAATTGTGACATCATTGAGGTAAATCACCATTCTATGAATGATCATACCTTTAAACAATATATCCATTTCCCTTTGAAAAATATCACCAATGTTAATTAAGACAAACGACTTTCTACAATATGCAAATGTCCCCCACTTTGTCCTGAAACTAGTCTTTAACTGGTTTGGTTCTGCTACGAGAACCTGATTGTAACCAGAAAACCCATCCAAAAGAGAGAACATTGGGGAACCAGAGATGAGTTGTAGGATTTGTTCCATGGGTGGAACAAGATAATTTTCCTTTTCATACGCTCGATTTGAATTACAGAAATCCACAAACAGAATGATCTCCCCCGATTTATTCCTTACAGGTACTAGATTGGACATCTAGGTAGAATGGAAAACTTTAAATATGATACAGGGGTCCAAAAATTTCTTTATTTCCTTCTTAATGATAAGTTCCAGAGTCAGATTTATCTTCCTTAACTTATGTTCCAATGTCTTGACACCATATTTGATAGCAATGATGTGTTGAATACTACAAGTTTAATATGTCTTCAAGTCTTTTTATGTCCAAGCAAATACATCTCGATATTTGTTAAATAGATACATGAATGTGTTTTTCTACCTCCAAACAAAAAGTGCCTAAATTGATGAACTTGGGTTGTTCAGGAGTGCCTTGATTCACCATAGCATGCATCATAGTGGATTTGTTCATCTTTGGATTCATATTCTTTCTAAAATTAGTTTACAAATCAAACAACCTTTCAAGATATAACACACTCTTAGGGATGAAATTAGCCTTTATCTTACTTCATTCATCCCAATAGTCCTAAAGATTTTGTTCATGCACTTCATCATATATCATCGATTCTTGGAATACATCATCACTAGTAAGGAAATATATAATCTTGGGATCATCATTGAATACTCTCCAATTTGTGATGGTGTCCAGTATAGAGGGCCTGAAAGGTTTTCGATAGTAATGTCATTATTCAAGGGTATGAATCTAGAAGATGCATTTGCTAAAGTGTTGGTAGCAACATTTCAGGAGCGAGGTATAACAATAATATTAAATGCACCAAAATAATTAATCAAGTTCCATACCTCGTGCTGATAACCTTTTAAATGGGGAGACAAGAAATGAATATTATTTCTTACTTGTCTGAAAATTATCTCCGAATCACCAAAAACGTGAAGGCATTTTAACATAAGGTTGATGGCCTTTTTTAGGCCTTACAAAGGCTTCATATTCATTTGTATTGTTGGCACATTCAAATTCTAAACGATAAGATAAGATTCTTAAGCTTATCGATCAATGAGAATGCATCCTTCCTCATCTCCTTCCAGTGATCTAGAGCCATCGAAAGACAAATTCCAAATGTTAGTACCTAAGATCGAGTTAGTAAATTAAAAAATATATAATTATACTATATTACAATTATTAGCTTTAGTCCGAGTATAGTGAAGGATTTCAAACTATATTTCTATTTGAATCAAAGATGGATGTGCTTCATAGCAACCATAGTCATCCTCTGAAAAGTAATTACCTAACGAAATATGAGTGAAAGTGATGGGATCATTCTTACCTTCAAGTTTCTTTATTGTATGTTTCATATGAGCATTGTTGTTAACCCAAATCTAATTTGGATTACGCTTATATAGAACATTACACCGTACTTATTTAAATTAATATTCAAATTTTATAAGGTCAAAAATAATTAATAAACTATTAAAATATTATTAATTAAAAACAAAACAAAATATATTATTTTATTTTTAAAATTATAAACAATAAAAAAAAATTGGGTTTGTTTAATTATTTTTCATGATTCTTTAAAAATATTACAACTTGAAACATGATTCATATTAATATTCAAATATTATTACATATTATTTATAAAAAAATATTAAAATACCATTGATAAAAAAAATTGGAAATGATTATAATTTATAAAAACGCATAATGTATTATGTTAGGGAGGTCTTATGCATATATGAAGTCATCATGTATATTTATGAGGTGACATAACCTTTGACATAATCAATTTCGTCGAAATACACTACTAGAAGAAGCACCCCCTCTTATATACACGACAAGTAAGATTCCAAACGTCATATAGTATTTGATATAATCAATTTAGTCGTTGTATCCCTACACATACAAGGAAAACCTTAGGCTGTTGAGCTCCGTAGAGACATAAAACATCCGTAGAATAATATAATGGTATTATGTTTAAAAAGAAAGGAGTACATGGTATTAGATTAATTTAAATTAATTGAATAGTTTGGAGTTTAATTTTCATGAGTATTAGATTAATTTAAATTAATTGAATAGTGTGGATTTTAATTCTCATTTGGTCATGGATTTACTTTTGTGATTCTTTTATCAAACGTTATTTTTTTCA
The DNA here is from genome assembly GCA_009831015.1 of Picea engelmannii. Lineage (NCBI taxonomy): Eukaryota > Viridiplantae > Streptophyta > Pinopsida > Pinales > Pinaceae > Picea > Picea engelmannii. Next base: position 508,222 of record ML786209.1, on the reverse strand, counting down.
AATTTTTTTAATTATAATGAAAAATAAATAAAATTGAAAAATCAATTTAAATTTAATAATTAAACTTTTTATATTTTGTTTTTTTGGGATATTAGTTATTTAATTTTGTCAAGAAATTGTTAGATTTACAATTTAAATGGTTTAAATCTTATCTTAAAAGTTTTCAATCCACTAAATTCATTTATACATTTAAAAATACAATTTAAACAACATAAATTATAATTTCACCCACATTTATATTATCAAATTCCAATAAAAATATCAAAAATTTAAAAAAGTTTAAACATACATGTGAAGAGAAAGCAAAAAAAACGGCAAAAGTTACAATCATAGTATCTTATCTCTATAGTCAAGTCAAAGTTCGCATATATTAACTTGATTGATTCAATTAATTATCTAATATCAATGATAAAGGTATAATCGTAGTATCGCATCTCTAATCAAGTCAAAGTTCGCATATATTAATTTAATTGATTTAATTAATTATCTAATATCAATGATTTAGTTATACAAAGTATCATATCAATTTGATTGTTTTTAGGAGTTTGTGTGTATATGCATTCGATAATATTTTACTTGTATATGTATTCGATAGCGAGTGAGAAATCACGATTTCCACTCATTTTATATTAGTAATGAAAATTAGAAAAAATAATAATGCACAAATCAAAATAAAAGATGATATGAGTATATAAAATATAATAAAATTAATTAACTTTTTAAAAAAATATATATATTTTTAAACTATGTTGAAAATCAAAATATAGCTATTTTTTTTTATGTGAATGGATTCAAGTTTGTATTTTAAAATGAGAGAAACCAAAGAAAGATATTTATAAAGGGAGAAGCTTGTTAGTGCACACTAAGGAGTTAAGAAAAGTTAATATGTAAAAATATGAGAAAAAATGTTGGTATAAGAAGAGGTGGTTGAGGTAACATAAAAAATTCATCATCACATATATAAAGCATTTGTTCAAAGAGAAAGTTGATAAGTTAGAGAAAGGTGGTGCATCAAGCATTGGTGAAAAAAAAGAATGCAAGGATTTTGAGGTAGAGTTTAAAATGTTGGTGGTAATTATAGACAAAATATTTTCCTAAGTTTCTCTCTAGGGTTGTACTAGGGGTTCATTTAATGTAATTAGGAATTAGGTAGAAAATTATAGTTATTGTTAAATAAGGCTCCATTGGGTACTTAGCATTTAGTAAATGTACATTTATGGCTTCATTAAAGAAGGTCCATTATGTAGTTAGCATTTGCTAGGTTATAAATAAATACGAAATCTTCCTAATAGAGCATGTATGAGAATATTGTTGTATTGGGGAGATTAGCTAATTAGGGGTTTTCCCCTAGAAGAGGAAAGTGAATATGAATTAATCCTTTTGTAAAAGGATCGTGTAAGGTGTTGTCTGACCTTAAGGGTATTTTAATATATAAAATGTTGCAACATTTATTGCCTATTATTGAATATCTTATGTGTGATTGGATTTTCAGACCTAAGATACACTACATATTTCCTCATACACACATGAATATGAAGACCATAGATCATTTGAAAGTCCATAAAGGGATGGTACACAAAGAAATCAAGCTATAACATATAGTTATCCAAATTTGAAATTCATTTATATAATATAGCAACAAACAAAGTTCATAATTCGTTATACACATTCATAGAATTGAGATGTATTGTGTCCCTCAACAGTATATGAAAAAATTCAACAAAACTAGTTCAAAGAAACAAAATAACTCTCTTAAGATAATTAGACACTAAGGAGTTAGTAAAGTTCAACTTGGTCTAATATGTCATCTTAACAATTGATTGGTCCATGAGCTCTATTTAAATAGCATGGAGGGTCATTTGTTGATGATCGATTTTGAAAACTCTCTTGTAACATATTTTTTTTTGTTTGCATTAATATGTTGCAACAAGTGGAGCCCAGACCCTAATGGGTGGACATCAGAGTTCTTTACCTTCTTCTTTGATCTTGTGGGAGGTGATACTCTTGAGATGGTGTGATCCAGATTATTTTCGGCACGAAATGAGAGTGGAGATATAATAAAGAAATGCACAGAGATATCGCGTATATCCAGTAATATAACAGAAATATATCAGAGATGCAACCATAAACACAGAGATACAGTAATACACGAT
>ML786209.1:454130-466033 GCA_009831015.1 Picea engelmannii | reverse complement strand
ATATGTCGGAAGTTGAATAACTTGTGAAAATACAGTTTTTTTTCTCATAAAACAAGCAAAAGTGTAACCCACCTTCATGATTTCACCCTTATATAATAAATAATCATAATCATACTATTAATAAAACATTATTACAATTTTAAAATTATAAATATAAATTATAAAATATTTTTAAATTTGCTTCATATATTTTCCAAGACTTACATCTTTATGTGAACACGTCTTATGTTATAAGTCTCTTGTCTTTTATATTAATTATATTTATATAATAAGTAAGTAATCATAATCATATTATTAACAAAACATTATTGTAATTTTAAAATTATAAATATAAAATATATTTTAATTTACTTAGTATTTTTCAATGTTTTCTTACAACACTTACTTACTTAGACTTAAATTTACTTAGACTTAAATTGTATTTGTATTAATATTGAAATATTATAACATAAAAAAATAATTAACAAAATAATATTAATTAAATATATATATATATATATATATATATATATATATATATATATATATATATATATATATATATATATTTTGTTAACAAAATAATATTAATTAAAATAAATAAATAAATAAAATGTTTACAATTTGAAAAATGATTTACATATTAATATTCAAATATTATTACATATTATTAATCCCTGTCATAGGCATAGAGGGACTCTAGCGATCGATAAATCGTTGATCTAGCATTAGTTTGTGCGTTGACCAGAAATATTTTGCGATTGTCTATTGTTGAAACAAGGGAAGTGAAAATATCGTTTTTAATATAATAAAAAGTATCATGCTTGTTAAGATCTGATTCGACAATGGATTGAACGTCTTATTGTCGCCTTCGTTATTCCAAATGTAAAATATGTTTGCATTTCCAAAGTATTTGGTGGTATATGGTCTTTTTGAATCATAAATTTTGTTATGCATTCGTGGAAAGTGGATTAATGCTAGCATTAGTTTGAATGTTTCCCCTTAGCATTTTCTGTTGGGTTGAATACATTCTACACGGTATTGCTATGTCTGATTTATGCTTTATTGTTGCGTTCTTCGAGAGAACAGTCCTGCCACGTTGCATCTTTTCTTAAATGCTTGCACAGGCCTACGCCCTTCGATGGTCCTTACTGTCTTAACTGTTTACCTAAGAGCTCTACCAGTGTTAAATGTTTATTTTACAGATGCCTTGAAATACAGTTTTGTTCATGGCCGACATCCCTGCTCTTGTGCTCCATCATTTTTCACTATTTCGTTCGATGATTCTGGTACTTGTTTGATTCAAATTTGCAAAGTTGAGGCCCTGCACTTGTAGTTTGATCTCTTTGTGGTTGTTCGTTGGTTTGTTGTTCTTCAACTTTGCAAATTGTTGGACCTGTTGTTGTGGTTTGCATTTTTTTTGGCGCTGAGGTCTTCTCATCCTTTGTTGACGGGTAAGTTTCCTTGTTCTTGGTGATTTTCAATATTCTATTCCAGACCATTTGTGTCTATGCTCTTAGTTTATGTTCCTCGAAACAATGCGTCTTCATATGGCGGATGTCGCGTCCATAGCTTTTCCGAAAATTGCAATGCGAAGGCCTTTACGAAAAGTGGTTGGGAGCTATCAGAAGATGGAACAATCGGGTGGGGTGTAGACGCAGTGTATGCTTCCACTCTGTGGGCTGAAAAACTGCATCTACCTGTTTTCTTTTTGCTGAGTTAAGTAATGGTTTTATTTTTTGTGGTCTTTCTTATGTTTGGTTCAGTTTCCAGTGTCGATCTGTTTTCTTCTCATCTGCTATGGGAACTAGGGGGATTCAAGTTGAGAAGAAGAAGGTTTAAAGATACATACGGGGATTGGTGCATATTTTTCTTTTCTTTTTTATTTTGCTAGTTTTTATTTTTTGCCTGTGTTTTTCTCTGTTTTGATAGAAACTGAAAGTAGCTAGAAAACAACTTCAAAATGACAGTTGAAAAGATGAAAGAGGTAATAGATGTTGAGCTGTATGAAAAAGATACACAATCCATTGTACATGACAACATTGACATGGTTTTGCATAGGAATGGCCTTTTTAGATTGGATGCATTCTCGTATACTGTTGGGGATTGCCTTTTCGATACATTCCAGGTTCTATTGCATTTCTGGTATTCATCGACCAAGCTACACAATGGATTGATCGATTATTTATTGGTCTGTTTTAAAAATGGCGATGTTGAGGCTTTGCAGTCTTATGAATATGAACTAGAATCTGATTTTCTTCAATAGTTGCATGGAATACATGATGTGGCTATGTATTTTTCAAAGATGCGGTTGTTTGCACCTCTAGTTCTTCCTGCACATCAGAGGGGACTTTGGGGAGATACATTTTGTATTCAGTGGCTGTCTAACTGGCTGGATATATCAGTTGGCATATGGTCATTGACAAGAAAAACAAGATATCTACTATTCAACAAAACTACATCTGGAAATCCATATTGCATCTTGTTCCCTGATGTTGATGCCCTCAGTGGCCATTATGAACCACTACTATACAAAAAAATGTCTATATGAAATATAGAAGGTCCTCGTATCTACTTGTCCGTTATTTGCAAAGACCTTCAATCAAAATGGAAACATATTTTGGATGGCATAGATTGCTATGGTTTACAGCTGGCAACAAATGTTGTGTCTAGCTGTGGAGATAGTCTGTTTAATGCAATTTGTTGTTTGGTAGCAGTCGACTTCGATGTTCAGTCGTTGCATCTTTACACTGTACAGTCCTTCTGCAATGGGATTATAGGCGGCAACAAACAGGCTTTTAGGTTCTTGCATCAACACCTTTGCCCATATCTCGTGGAAAATATGTCGGCAGTTGGAAGTTGGCAGGAATACCTTGTGAACATGGCGCTTTCATATGAATAAGGGAATATGGAGGGTTGCAAATTATGTTTGCAATGGCTTTCTATGGTATTTAGGGTGAAGATCCAGGTTTGGTCAGCCTCGCCAGCTGGCACTGTCCATTCCTAGGTTACCGATTCAAATTGCGATCGAATAATTCACATCCTATCGTTGAAAACAAATACAACACATATCCATTATGAACCTTTGCTTGGAGATATCGACAGTTCAGGGTTGAGTGTGCATGACACCCAAACATCATCGAATCTTCATACGCGTGGAATGTTTTTCAGTCAAAACGAGAGTTGTGACTATGAAAACTATTGTAGAGAAAACTTGTTGTTGTACATTCCATTCCATGAAAACAAAGAGACATTAATAATAACTTATCTACATGGAAGGTTGTGCATGCTGCCTTTGAGACTATAGTGCATATCAATGAAGCTAGATTTACTTACAATGTTAATCCAACATGGGGCGATCTAGAAGTTGCACTTAATGACCTAGAAAACCCTGGCGAACATGATGAGACATTCATAAACACAAAAAAATCCAGAACGCCTTTCGAGTCCTATGACTTACAAGCGGATTTTCCTCGTCCTCCAGTGGCTGAAAGTGAAAAATATATCAACCTTGGTTTTCAAGTTACAAAACATCCTTTCCTGATTGAAAATAATGAATACCGCAGAATAATACATCTATTGAATCGTGAACAACAAACAATTGTAAAGGACATTGCCTTTAAAAAATGGTTGAACATGAACAGTCATGTGCACGTGTTCCTTACAGGTGGAGCAAGAACATGCAAGACATTCACAGCTAAAGCATTGTTCCAAATGCTTATATGATTCTTTGATTCAAATAATTTCTCTGATGCTATGAAACGAAAGGGCCTAATAGTTGCATACACGGAAAAATTTTCATACAATGCTGGTGGAACAACAGTCCACTCTGCATTTTTAATGCCTTTTAACAAGTCACAGTTTCTTCCACTTAGCAAGTAAATGTTGGATAAATTATCTAATCTTTACGAGGAAATCCAACTTGTATTTATAGATGAAGCATCTTTGATTGGTAGATGCTTCTTGTATTCCATTGATAGCCGGCTAAGAAGCATAAAACATGTGCGGACCAAATAATTTGGAAACATTGACATGATCTTCTGTGGCGATCTTTACCAGGCACAACCCATCCAAGATTCTTTGATATTTGAACAACCTATCCTTAACATGCAAAAAATGAGCCATGACTTCTGGAGAGACAATATTAAATTCTTTGAGTTGCATACTACAATGCGCTAGATAGATGAAGCATTCATTGCAATTCTGAATAGAATGCGCACAAATAGCCAAACATATGATGACTTGACCTATATCAATTTGAGGTGCTTACGGCTTGCACCAACAGATCCAACGTTCCCTTACCTGTTATACAAGAATAAGGATGTTGCAAAGTATAATAGCCACATGTTGTCGCTCATGCCTGGCGATAATATCATCATCAATTTGATCGACTTGGAAGAAGACAACCATGGAAATGTCCCATGTCATGAACATTCATTCACTTTACCTTTGCACCTTGCATTGAAATTAGAAATGCTAGTTGAAATATATGCCTGTAACTATGATTCATAGGATGGCTTGGTGAATGGTGCATATGGAATACTGAAAGGCTATACGAAGACACAAAAAGTAGATGTCCTTTGGAATAAGTTCCATGAACCGCATATAGGCAATCGATAAGCAAGCAAGTTGTCTTATCTATATAATTCAAACACTGCAAGCGATTGGACTCCTATTTTGTGAATATCAAAGCCAGTATCGACATCAACAAAGACAGGTCGACTGAAGATTCACAAACAGTTTCTGATTAAACTTGCATGTGCACGTACAATCCACAGATCACAATGCCTAACACTTGATAATGTTGCATTTCAGCCTACTGGAATTCGAATACATGGACTTGTTTACACAACACTGTCTTGTGTCAGAAGCATAGACTCCTTGTATTTACTAAGTCCTCTGACAAAAGATAACTTTAGAGTGAAACAGAAAGTTGATATTGAGATGGAACAACTAAGGACCACTGCAAAATGGAAACTACATTATCATTACCAATCCATACAAACAAATTCATCTGTATCAATACACTAGTACATTTGGGTCAAATTTCGACGACGTGTTCGACATAATTGCCACTTTATATTGTCGGGAGAACGAAAAACAACGGACCCCCTCAAACATTGTTTCACATGACGTCTATTTTTTGACGACATAGATTTCGTCGTTATTGCGACGTCTTGGAGGTGGCAAGACCGACGTCTTGAACGTGGCAAGACCGACATCTTGAACGTGGAAAGAGAGACGTTTTGAACATGGCAAGACTGACGTCTTGAACGTGGCAAAAGAGACATCTGGAATGTGGCAAGAGAGATGTCTTGAACGTGGCAAGACCGACATCTTGAACGTGGCAAGAGAGACGTCTGGAACGTGGAAAGAGAGACGTCTTGAACGTGGCAAGACCGATGTCTTGAAGGTGGCAAGAGAAACATATAGAACGTGGCAAGAGAGACGTTAAGAGGTATCATCTCCGACATGGTTGCTATGGGAGTGAAACTCCAAGATGTCGCAATAGCGACTGTGTTGTAGGTATTTAAAAAAAAAATACAATATCAATACTAAGAGGGCCAAGTACATTAACCTTTGCTAAGATACTAGCCATATCAATATTTAAATCCATATCATCGGTCTTAGGCAAGGTTGGTTGAGGAGGAGGACTAACTTCCAATGGTAAAGGGGGTCTTGTCTAATGAGGTTTAGGATCACTAGGATATGTCTCGGGTGTGTTATCACACGAACTCGCAATTGTTGAGCTAAAGTCCAAAAGCTCAAGTGAAATCATGTGTAATAAGATTGCAAAAATATACTAGAGAGTAAGTCCCTGTTTTTAGATAGGATCAAAATAATACTATACTTTCTTGGGTATGTCGAAACAAGTGCCATCCAATACAAGATCCTATATACCAATGAGATAGCTGAGCAACAAAAATTCCAGAGCCTTCACTGAAACCTCTGACAATTTGTTTGACATTTAGCAAACAATTATATCATCAATAATACAACTTGAAGTCATTGCAGGTATTTCTTTGTATCCTTTGTCTAGCACAACAAATTCACACGTAGCATGCAAATTCACACGTAGCATGTGACTTCTCCATCACATGTAGAATTGTCTTCAGAGGTTAGACTCTCTCTTCTCTCTGACAAGTAAGCATGACTGACAAAATTGTTAAATCTATGAATGAATAGTGCATGCTTTGTAATATTCTTTCAAATCTTTGGATGTGACTAGTTTATATAGTTTTCTAGATTGCAGTATTTGCAGTTCAATTGTTTCATCCTTTCTTTCGAGAAAAATCTAAAACAAGTTCAAAGTCTCAGTTAAGATCATCATAGAGGCTTTCTAACATCTTACAGAGAAGTTCTATAGTTCATTCAAGTTTCTCACTTCATTGTCTATCACAAGATTAGAATCAGTTACAATTAGCAGTTTGTCACTTCATTGTCTCCATTGAAGACAATGGAGACAATGAAGTGACAAACTGCTAATTGTAACTGATTGTTTCATCCAAAGAGTGAAACATATTTCAAAATGGAGACAATGAAGTTTCTCACTTCATTGTCTCCATTTTGAAATATGTTCCACTCTCTGGCTGAAACGATGTACTGTTAGCTTTGAACAGTAGATTGAAACATTCACAAATACTGAAAGGATTTCTGGAGAGCTCATGACTTACCAGTAGACTTTTTTTGAGATGTCAGTTCAACAGAATGATGTTTCTTTCCTTGATTGCTTTCTCCAATTCTGTTTGCTTGCTTATCTTGAATAACATCTTCAGATATAACAGCCTGTGAATTCCCCAAAGCTGTAGTTGGACGAGGTTTTATTAGATCTCACTTTTTGGATGATTTGAATGTAAGAGAAATAGTAGCACAAACCAAACATTATAATGGAATGCCAGACTTACGGTTCAGGAATGTTAAAGCAACAGTGTATAGAACATTGAAAAGCACACAGAACTCGATCAATGCTCCAATGCCAATCCAATAAAATTTATCTTCAACAAATAATCCATGAGATTCTAGCACAACACGTCCAACTGTTTCACTGGAGATGTTACTGATGGGCTGCACAAATACGAAATATTTAGATGAAAGGAAATATTCAATATTTATTTCCTAGACTATGATGATAGGACACTCAATCAACACATGATATCACTTACTTTATTCCATCTGGGAGCCAGAAATTCATTCACCTCTATGGCGTTTTGGCCATAGGACATCGATGAGCACCAATATGCCCAAATCCACTAGCTAGGTATGTTCTATGTTCCAGAAACATGAATAAAATCAAGCATTTCTTGTAACCTGAATTCATTTAATTGAAAAGCTCAGGATAGCCATAAAACTTATTCTCTTTGGAGTAAATAATTATATTTGCATATGTTATATTGTGAAATACCTCTTCATACCACAAATCCTCTGAGAACAAACACAATAAGGAAAGCAAATGATCCAAATGTTTGTGAGACAATGTCCAATTAGGAGGAGAAATTGTTTCTCTCTAAAAACCAGGGGTATCCATGTAAGAAAACAATATTTCTTTTCAGAGGATATTTTACAACCTGCAAGTCGACCAGAAAGTTTCCATGCAGGATGAATAAATGTTCGAATCTCCATTTGAAAATCCGTAGACGAGCTCAAAGACCAAAAAAGAACAAGCCCATTGGAGTCTAAGGATGTAGCAAGTTCAACTTCAATAACAGGATGTATTTCCACCTGTATAATCGCGTGAGAGTGACCTTCTTGGTTTAGTATTTGACATGGGATACTCCATGGACTCTTCTTGCAATTTTCTTCAGATCCTATAGTTTCTTCAAAAGAGGTGCCACCAGCAGCCAACAATGGGGGGCATCTATGTAACCAGCTGAAGATATTTTCTGGTAGCAGCTCAAACAAGTCAGTTGATGAAGGTTGAGTTGACAACTTGCTTCCAATCCTCTGAACGAAAGCTTTGACAAGCACAGAACAGGCTTGAGAATCTGAATGACTTCCAACTGATGGAAATTTCGACTTGTGGAGTGGAAGATCAGTTCCTTGCTTCCATAAATACACACACAGACACTGAAGAGGAGATACATCATCAAGGCAATGCAAGGACCACCAAGAAAGAGAGGAATTAGGACCAACACCAAGCAGTCATTCACAGTTACCAATGTTATTTCCTTTTGAGACACCATTGAAAGAGTTTGTTTCAGTTATGGCCCTGTCTCGTTTTGTCTCAGCTCCTATCTCACATGCCCAGATAACAGAGATGTTTGTTATAAGCATCCCATTCAAACATTGATTGACTTCTATTGTTGCACCTACAAAAAATGTTGGTCTTCTGTGCTTATCGGCTATTTCTCTCCCAAGTGCTTTATCAAGTTTTACACTTCCACTGTCTATCTCAATCCATAATCTGATGGCTCCATTCAAGGAGCAAGTTGGCAGTACTTGTCTTTGGAAGCAAGAAAAATTTGATGACCTCCGATGTATTATTGAAACAAGTTGAGGATGAGAAAGCTCAATTTCTTGTAGACTAGTCATATCATCCCAATGATAAACTGTCACCTTCCCTTTTGAAGAGCCTATAAATTAAGACAATGTCATAGACACCAGGCCTCTTGTGCAAGTTGAACCATCAGGTGTTGTTGTTGCCAATCCCTCAACAAACCATGTTGTAGAAACAAGAGAATGAGGTTGTTCTGGTTTTGACTTCCAAATTGGATTCGAAACATTCTCACATTGAGTCCACATGATCACTTCAGAACCTGTTGTAAGTAACCCATCTCCAGATTGTGTCCATACAACTGCATGAACTCTAGAAGTATGTGATAGTGATCTAACCAGTCTCCAAGCCAATGGCATTTCTGTAATGGAAACATGCAATGGAATTAGAACTTCTATAACTTGAAATAAAGAAAACACTTAAAAGGAAAAATCAATTCCGGTTACAACTACATTAAAACAGGTTTGAAAAAATGTCAGTTAGTTTTCAGGGTTTCGTCAAATTATATGAACCCTTTTTTTAAATGCCATATGATACTTTGTTTTATGACAAATATTTCCAGATATGAGCCCTAAGACAGATCTTACAGATTCTGTTGAAGATCAAGCAGAGGTGCATGGCTAAGGAGAAACTCAAATAGGTTTAAGAAAATATCAGTCGGTGTTTAGGGGTTTATCAAATTATATAAACCTTTTCTTGAATGGCATATGAAACTTTGTTTTAGGACAATATGTGAAGACATGAGCCCTAAGAAGGATCTTACAGGCTGTGCTGGAGATCAAGCAGAGGTGCAATACTAAGGAAAAACTCAAGCTAACAATAAATTATAGGTTCCTTGACACAAAGTAGTACAGGGCAATGGGTATCCATATGATGAATAGATTGTATAACATAAAGGAAAAGGATCACCCTACCAGGTGGATAAAGCTGCTAGGATCACCAGAACTCACTTGGTTTTGACAATAGAGTTCTATTGACAAAAAATCAAGATTGCAATAGAAATTACAAACACGCTTCATGGGTTCAGTCCTGAGAATTTTTTTTAATGTTTTAGATTCAAGTTTTACATTGGATTAGACAGGGATACAAAATGTAGGTCAGGAGGACTCAAAATGTACATCAGTGGTGATCAGTACTAGAAGTGCAAGAGCAATTCTTATAGCTAGAATCTAGAAAGCTAAAAGCTAAAAGAATAAGAGGAAAAGTAACATAATAACAACAGTAAAAAAAATAGTGGGACTACATCCATCAATACAAACTTCAAAGAAAGATTTGCCTACTCCACAATCTAAAGGTTTTCCATTTCAAAATACCTCTACCACTCCCATATCCAATCCAAGAACAGCTTGGGTTGAGGAAAACTGTAACCACAAAAACTCGACAGTGATCAAATCCATACCTATGGAAGAGCAGCCTAAGAAGGGGAATATTGAACCATACCTTTCTAAAGAGTAGCCTGGAATGGGGATCTTGGTCAATGCATTATTAGTAAGCAACATTGTTCTAGCATGACATGTGACATGGATAGCCCATGAAAGGGAGTGTCACAACATGAAACCTGAGTTTCTGCTTGTACCTAACAAGGGGCCTAAAAATGACTTATTTGGCAGCATAGGAGTGGGGTTGACTATTTCCAATGAGGATTAAAGGTTTGAGATAATGGGGGATAGCCATGTTGCTATTATTGGATGATTTTGTTGACCCTATTGAATCTTGGATGAAACCGGTCCTACGGGATGCAGATCTACAGATGTGTCAAAGTTCAGCATTGTTTTTCAAAGATGAAAAGTATGGAGTTCCACTCATGATTTACAGAAGCTAGATGACTGAAAGACCAACATATTGTTGGATGCAACTGAAAATATTTCTGTTCTAGTTTATAATCAAGCATAAAGGAAGTATGACTTCACTCATCATTTTGGATTATTTATGTTAAGAGTAGGATAAGTTGTATATTTAAATAAGCTGGCTAAAAGAACAGTAGTTGTTTTACAAGTTTTGTTTATGTGTCCACGTATGTTTTCAATAAGTGCTAATTAATAGCACAGTTTTTCTACAAGTTGTATCAAGGCTTGTTATCCCCTGAAGCTAAATTTTGTCAAGTTCCGAGACTGTTGTGAAAAAGGCAATGATAAGGCTACTCAATCATCAATTTCTTTCTAATTGCTTCTTCATTTGTGTCAATAGAGTCAAAAGTACATGTCTAGGGTCACCCCATGTGAGTCATTTAATCCTTTTTATATTGTACAACTTGACATACATTATCACACCAATGTGTAAATATGTTTTCATCATGGTTACTAGAAACTTCATTCTTCTCAGGTCATCCTCCTAAAGATAAGATAATATTATTAAATTCCACAAATGACCATAATAGTAGGTCAGGAGGACTCAAAATGTACATCAGTGGTGATAAGTACTAGAAGTGCAAGAGCAACTCTTATAGCTAGAAGCTAGAAAGCTAAAAGCTAAAAGMTAAAAGCTAAAAGAATAAGAGGAAAAGTAACATAATAACAACARTAAAAAAAATAGTGGGACTACATCCATCAATACAAAGCAAGATTTGCCTACTCCACAATCTAAAGGTTTTCCATTTCAAAATACCTCTACCACTCCCATATCCAATCCAAGAACAACTTGGGGTTCAAATCCCCTTTAAAATCTAAAACTCTTTCCTCAACCTTGGTGTTTTTCTTATATATTTCTTCTATTATCCTCTCCATAGGGTGTGCCACACCAACCTGAGCCTTAAGATTCTTATAGTCTAATTCAAACTCCTCATTCTATAGCCTGGCTTCAAAAGCCTCTAGTCTTCTCACTAAATGTTCAGAAATATTCATCCTATTCCCAATATTTCTTCTGACTCTCTGAGTAATCTAGACTATTCTATAAGCCATTTTGGTCATTTTCTTTGATATTAAAGAAAATTTAGATAAAAGAGTTGAGTTTAAAGTAGCTGCAAGAGCCATTCTCTGGGAGGATGGCAAAGACCCTAGCTGAGATCTAGGGCCCCCCAGTGCACTACTGGGGATTTGGTCTGGGACCAAACAGTCAAAGCCATGGCAAAAGACCCTTGTAAGGGCCCCCAGTAGATGACTAGGGTTCTTGGCCTAGGACCAAGAAGCAAAAGACCCTTATAAGGGCCCCTAGTAGATGACTGGGGTTCTTGGTCTGGGACCAAGCAGTGAAGACCCTTGTAAGGGCACCTAGTAGATGATTGGGGTTCTTGGTCTGGGACCAAGCAACAAAAGACCCTTGTAAGGGCCCCGAGTAGATGATTTAAAGGCTTCTTGTTACCCTCATGAGTTTCATTCCTTCCTCTTGCTTCCAAATGAGTGGCCTGAACACAAACTTCATATAGATTTGAAGGATTAAACATGAGTATTGTATGTCTCAAATAACTATGTAAAGCTCCAATGTATTTGAGTAAAGT
>ML786209.1:424967-446698 GCA_009831015.1 Picea engelmannii | reverse complement strand
TCCACTCAGCTTGTATATAAAATATAATGAAATTAATTAAATTTTTAAAAATATAATTTTTTTTAAACCATGTATTGAAAATCAAAATATAGCTATTTTTTTTTTATGTGAATGGATTGAAGTTTGTATTTTAAAATGAGAGAAACCAAAGAAAGATATTTATAAAGGGAGAAGTTGGTTAGTGGACACTAAAAAGTTAAGAAAAGTTAATATGTAAAAATATGAGAAAAAATGTTGGTATAAGAAGAGGTGGTTGAGGTAGTATAAGAAATTCATCATCACATATACAAAGCATTTGTTCAAAGAGAAAGTTGATAACTTAGAGGAAGGTGGTGCATTGAGCATAGGTAAAAGAAGAATGCAAGGATTTTGATGTAGAGCTTAAAATGTTGGTGGTAATTATAGACAAAATATTTTCCTAAGTTTCTCCCTAGGGTTGTACTAGTGGTTCATGGGCCCATTAGACATAAGAGTAGGATAAGTATGATGGTCATTTAATGTAATTTGGAACTAGGTAGATAATTATAGTTATTGTTAAATAAGGCCCCATTGGGTACTTAGCATTTAGTAAATGTACATTTGTGGCTTCATTAAAGAAGATCCATTATGTAGTTAGCATTTGCTAGGTGATACATAAATATGGAATCTTCCTAATAGAGCATGTATGAGAATATTGTTTTATTGGAGAGATTAGCTAATTGGGAGTTTCCCCCCTAGAAGAGGAAAGTGAATATGAATTAATCCTTTTGTAAAAGGATCTTGTAAGGGGTTGTCGTACCTTAAGGGTATTTTAATTTATAAAGTGTTGCAACATTTATTGCCTATTATTAAATATCTTATGTGTGATTGGATTTTAAGATCTAAGATACACTACATATTTCGTCATACACAGATGAAGATGAAGACCATAGATCATTTGAATGTCCACAAAGGGATGGAACACATAGAAATCAAGCTATAACATATAGTTATCCAAAGTTGAAATCCATTTAGATAATATAGCAACAAACAAAGTTCATAATTTGTTATACAGATGCATAGAATTGAGATGTATAGTGTCCCTCAACAGTATATGAAAAAAATCAACAAAACTAGTTCAAAGAAACATAATAACTCGCTTAAGATAATTAGACACTAAGGAGTTAGTAAAGTTCAACTTGGTCTAATATGTCATCTTAACAATTGATTGGTCCATGAGCTCTATTTAAATAGTATGGATGGTCATTTGTTGATGATCAATTGTGAAAACTCTCTTATAAGATAATTTTTTTTTTCATTAATATGTTGCAACAAGTGGCCACATTGGCTAGAGCCATAGACTCCTTCACTCTTTGAGAGTTTTAACCATGTAAAAACATTGGTCTATTGATCTTTGATCTTCTTTTGTTAGTGGTTGTTGAAAGTGTTAGAATTCCTTGTTTTTTCGAACATTTTTTAACCTGTGTTGTTCTGCTATTTCTATACATTTTGGGGCTAAGGGACTAATCCACTGAGTTCAAAGAGTTTCTTCGAGTTTTAAATTTTTTTGTTTCACTAGAAAAAGAGTTGATATTTTAGTTTTCTATTCTTTATTCTTTATTCTTGGTTTATAGTGCTTATGACTCGGAGAAATATCACTTGTATACAACTATTCCATTTATGTTTACAAATTTAAAGATAAATTTTATGTTGTGTTTTAAATGTTAATTTTGCATGCTCTTGATTTTATTGTGTGAAGAAAAAAAAATTAATGAATTTAGGAAGAATATTTCTTTACAAACAACCTGACTCACTCATTTTTAATTTTTAAATAGTTTCCTCGCTCGCTTTTCTACCATTCACGATCTCAATCTCCGAGTATGTGCCCGGGATCAGGCGGAGGGCCTCCTTCGAGAGGTCATCTGCTAATTTAAGAGAGACCGCCTCCCTTTAGGCTGTCAGAAGAAAAGAGTGAAAGAGTATATGTATATATGGTTTTTTTTAAAGATTAGAAATTCTTTTTAATGATAAAAATTTTGACCAAGTCATAGTTGGACAAAATCATTTCAACATGGTTTAAATGGTTAGTTCTATATAAAACATAAATTTATGAAAAAATAGAATATGCTTTATTGATATATCAGTTTCATTTAAATATATGTTATGATTTGGATTTCTCTGTAATTTTTTTTTAATTAATTTTATATAAAATTTAATTAAAATTTTAAAATAATTATTAAAATAGTAAATATAAATTGTTAATATTACGTAATTAAGTACAATAAAAGTAGTTGAAAAAAAAATTTATTTTGCAATAAAAAATACAAATTTAATAATAAAAAAATTACAATTCCAAAAAATATTAAAAAAAATCCAAATCTTAAAACCTTTAGAATTCTTCTTATACATCTACTCCTACATATCATCATTATGTAAAACCAGAACCTAACCCACGTCCATAACTAAGTATGGTAAAGTATGATCATCATTATTATATCCACTCTCATTTTGAAATATGTTAAAGTTTGCTCTTTTCAATCTCCAAAACCAAATAAATCATACAAAATATTTGTATTACAAAAATTCAACTATCTCCATAAACAAGACCACAGCATTTATCTTTCTCTTACAAAATTGAATCGTCACACCATCATGTGATTCTGAATGGAAAAACACATAATTGGATGTCCAGAGAAACCAAAGCAGTGACAGTATGCACAGACCAGTAGTAAGTAATTCAGAGAATATCGTTATTAATTTAAAGTGGATAAAGAAATTCAGAGGATGGAGCAAGCGTTGGGGTTCTCGTCGCTCAAATAATAAGTGTAACCGCTGCAGCGATCACAGTTTCTTGGAAGAATGACATAAGTTTTCTTATCTTTCCAACCCTCCTGATCAACCTCCTTTTTAAAAGGTCCCACGCTCACCAATTCAACGAATCCAAATTTTCTTAGACTCCTCGTAAGGCAAATGGGATCTGCATCTCCAATTACAACGATCTTACTCTCCTTTGCCTCAATCTTTATAGAGTCAACGCCTGCAACGTATTCACAGACATGCAAAACTTTAATACAAATTATTACAGCCTGATCAGTCAAACACATAATAAATAAACGGAGAATTTACCTTCAATCCCTGCAAGTGTCTTCATGGCTCTCCGTTTGCACTTTTCGCAATTTAACTCCAGTTTCAACACTATTTTCTGCACAGAATTCAAGTCAAATAACAGCATAGAAAATAAATTGAGAGATCGATAGCAGTTGGCTTACCTTAGCTATTTCCGACAGCTGCCGAAAAGTAAGAGCCTCCCAGAGCTTTTGGATGAAACCGTTCTTCTTCTGCCATCCCCGGCTGCCTTGAAGACTATAAATAATGCGGTAGGGGAATTTTAAAATGGCGTGAGCGAGCAATGTGGACATGGTCTTTCCTTTTCTACAGTCCAGATTTTAGAATATCGTCGCCATGGAAACGGAAGACGCGGTCTGCAAGTTTAAAAAAATTAATCATTTTTGCAATCGCTATGTGTACAGGGGCAGAGAATTTTATATTCACTGCTAGAAGCAGCACAACAACTACATTCCTCTATTCACGCCCATACTGGCCCCGGCGAAACTGATTTAAACATGTTGTACGCATCCCACGTTAGCATTGACTGCCAGCCCAACGCCAACAACTACGCTTAATTGACAACTCACTGCTCAGACTTTTCAAACATAACATAGGCTGATAAAATTAATTTTTACATTTTATGATTTTAGTTTTATTACAGGCGTCTCCCTATTGGAATAGCTGTCCCTTTATTATCGGAATAATTGGATTAATCATTTTTTTAATTACAAAATTTGATTTGATGGTCATGAATTGAAGATGCTAGTGTATTTTTCGTCTTACATTCAAATCAACTAATGAGATTTGCATAATTAACTCTCTTGCATTTATAAAATAGTCCATTCATCATGTTTACTTTTTCACTTTTATATAACATGATTAAAAAATTACTATATCAACTTATCAATTGCCACTAACCATAATTTAAAAAATAAGAAAAAATTACTTTAATTTTAACATTTACATTTTCATTTTACAATGATGCCTTTACATTTTCATTTTACAATGATGCCTTTGTAATGGCCATATTTTGTTTTTTACTGTTTTTTTCTTTACTCTTAAGTTTTTAAGTGTGCATTTCTTTTTTAACTTTTCGTTGGTGTTTCACTTTTTGAAGCTAGCTTTTCAATTAAGGATTCCTCGGAGATGTTGGGTTTCAATTAACCTTTTGGTGTATGCTTTAGGGTTTCAACGTTACCAAATACTGAGAACATTCCCAACCCCATTGTCCATGCTCTACCAAACCAAGATCATGGAGAAACGATCTGACAATATAAGGGATTGAAACGTTCATAAATAACATATTTCATCTTCACCTCTCTCATTATAATAATATACAATATGGTTTTCCTTAACTTTGTGATATTAACAGTTAACTTTACGATATTAACAGTATAATAATGATAGGTTATTGTTTACGTAATCATAATGGTTATATAATGAAACTACAAACCAGCACTAAAAAATGATAAACTATAGATAAGCATTAGAAAATGATAGATTATAAATAAGTACTAAAAAAAACCTAACCATTAATTTTGGGAGGATAATATATAAAATTTTCATCACTCCTATTGTTATATCCACTAATGATCTCTATCATCTTATATCAACTATAAAACTTATGGTTGTGCTAGTGTATAAGAATATTGGTGTAAAGTTTTACTTAAATTTCTGTAATGTTGATTTGTAATGTAAAAAGTAAAATATAAAAAAAATATTTTATTTAATGAATTTAGATTTTCAGATTTGTTATATTATGTATGAGATTTTTGGGATAAACATGGGATAAACTAGAAAAGTTGGACTTTTCAAAATTACCTACATAGTGTTTATTCAAAAATCTATTATATAAAAATATTTTTCATTTTCAAAATAATAAATTTTTCTCTCACTAGTATCTTAATTTTTGAGTATCTTCTCAATTTTTATCACTTCACAATTTTTAGATGTGATAGAGTTTTTAAATTATTAATATTCACCAGAGTGACTATTTCTGTTTTCCAATGATTTAGTCAAGACTTACATATTTATGCTAACACATCTTATGTTATAAATGTCTTTCATTGAAATTTGACATAAGTTTAAAAGTCTCTTGTCTTTTATATTAATTATATTTATATAATAAGTAAGTAATCACAATCATACTATTAATACAACATTATTGTAATTTAAAATTATAAATTATAAAATATTTTTAAATTTACTTAATATTTTTTCTATATTTTTTAAGTTCCTACAACACTTACTTAGACTTAAATTACATTTGTATTAATATTGGAATATTATAACATAAAAAATAATTCACAAAATAATATTAATTAACAAATAAAAAGAATAAAATAAAATGTTAACGAAATAATATTAATTAAAAATAAAAAAAAATAAAATGTAATGTTTACAACTTGAAAAATGATTTGCATATTAATATTCAAATATTATTACATATTATTTATAAAATTATTACTAAAATATTATTAATTAAAAAGAAAAAAGAAAAATATTTTGAAAATGACTATAATTTATAAAAACTGATAATTTTTAGTGTATTTTGTTACACAGGTCTTATGCATAGATAAGTCTTCATGTTTATGAGGTGACATAACCTTTGACATAATCAATTTCGTTGAAATACACGACTAGACAAACGACCGCCTCTTAGATAGAAGACACGTAAGATTCCATGTCCAAACAAATAGGAAGGTGATATAGTATTTGATATAATCTAATATAATCAATTTAGTATTTTGATGTATACGTACATAGTCAAAGGAAAACCTTTTATATGCGGGACGATTAGGATTCCATGTCCAAATGAATGGCATGAGGATGTGGAGGTCAATTGAGACATAAAACATCCATAGAATGATTTAGTGCTATTAGTTTGAAAGACAAAAGAGTACATGGTATTAAATTAATTGAATAGTGTGGAGTTTAATTTTCATTTGGTCCTGGATTTAATTTTGTGATTATTTTACTTAACATTAATCTCTTTCAAAAATTCAAATCATAATTTTTTAAATTTTTTGAAAAGTCAATTAAATTGAATATATTTTCAAAAACTAACCCCTTTCAACAATCATATAAAAACAAAGCTCGTTGTTTCATTTTTTAATTTTTCAAACAATTTCCTTTTACTATTTTATTGCTATAAGAATTTGGTGTCGCAATCTGAACGAGGTATTATCGAAAATGTCCTTTCCTAGAAATTAGTTTAGCGTGCGATGTACGGAAAAAGGCACAATCCTAAAAGTTGGCATATATTAATTTAATTGATTCAATTAATAAACTCTTAAAAACGATCAAATTGATAATTGTTTATGTGTATATGCATTCGATAATAGGTTACTTGTATATGTATTTGATAGCGAGTCAGAGGTCACGATTCCCTCTCATTATATATCACTAATGTATTTCTCTAATGAAAATAGAAAAAATAAAATTTCACAAATCAAAAGATGATACGAGAATATAAAATCTAATAAATTTATTTAACTTTTTAAATATATATATATATATATATATATATATATATATATATATATATATATATTTTAAAACATGTATTGAAAATCAAAATAATTAGATTTTTTTTATGTTGTTTAATGATGATGATTAATGTCCATTAAAATCGAATTGGTTTGTTGGACCTTAAGAAGGTAACCGATTATTTGTCATTGTCTAGAATTTTGATTTTGTGCTTGAAAAGCATTTAGAGAAGCTTTCCAAGATCACCATACTTTTGTTGAGTTAAGAGGTTAGGAAGGTTGGTAGTGTGACAAATATTTTGAAAATGAGATCTAATTTGGGTATAGGATGGACAATCTAAGATAGATTGATTTTCATCTTCAACCTTCTTAGTGTCACAAATGCGACACACTCTTTCATCCCATGGCGTTTTAGGAATTGACCAACGCCCAGTTTCACTAAGGAGCTCGTGAGAATTTGTTCTTATCTTAGCAATGCTTATTTTTTGCTTTACACTTGGCAAAACAAATAGATAATTTTGATCTTCTAGATTAGGGTTGATGACATCCTTATAATACCTTAATTTTTTTTCCCTCTAACTCTTTATCACACCACATTTTCTCCTTAAATTTTGATTTGACATTTTTTTAATAGTATCTTTATTCTGCAAAATGGTGTTTTCCATGATTCTCCAATAGTTTAGCCAAGACAAGGCATCTTTATGCAATCCTCGCTTGAGTCGATGGTGGTTATGACTCGATTTTGAAGCAATTTTAGGAAACCTCTTGTCTTCCATGTTGTTTAACTTGTTATTATACATTAGGTATGTAGTCATAGGCATGCTCTCAATGGGGGAGAGGCTTGTTTTTAAGAAGAGGATGGGATAGGACATATTTCCTTTAATTTTGAGATTATAGGTTATAAAATTATTTTGTGTTTGCTCTATCTTTCTCCAGGATTCATGAGAGATACTACAACCCCAGAGTTCACATCCATAAAGAATAACAGGTGTGACAAGAGTCTCAAAGAGGAGTTTCTTCTTATCCCAACTCCAAATATCAACTGATTTACAATTGTTTTCAAGCCCATAATAAGCTTTCCATCCCCTAATAATCCTTTTCTCAATGTTATAATTCCAATTGAGCTTGTGGTGAATATTAATTCCAATATATTTGTATGAAGTCATTTCCTCGAAGTTGTTTTTGTCATATACAAAGGTATCATAAGGGATCTTATTGGATTTAATAATCATGACCTTAGTCTTATCAGTATTAACAGACATACCCATATTAGAGAAAAAATCCTTGAGGATTCTTAGTAGGTTTTCAAGATCACGGGGACTCATTGCCATAAGAACGATATCATCGACATAAAGAATAAGATTGATGACTATACTAGTGAGAGTAGGGCTGACACAACCTGCTTTTTCCAAGCAATCTTCTAACTTGTCAATGTATATGCCAAAAAGGGTAGGGGACAAGGGACAACCTTGTTTGACTCCGATATTGCATTTAATCTCTTTTGACCAGCCCTCAGATTTTTTTAAACTTAGCAATAATGTTCTCATACACCCTTATTGCAGCAGCCCTCAACTCGAGAGGCACTTTTATCTCTTCCAACCTATTCCAAAGGTTTTTGTTAGGAACCATGTCAAAAGTTTTTCTGAAGCCAACAAAAAAACAAAAAAGTTTGGTTTTAGTATTGTGGAAATCCTCTGCAATGATCCTAAAGGTAACAAGATGGTCCACAGTTGAATGATATCTCCTAAACCCGACCTGGCCTTTATCTCTTTTACCGTGACTTTATAGCCAAAGGTTAATCTTCTTTTCAAAACAATTCCATAAAGCTTGGCTAAAATCAGGCTAATCATAATGGCCCTATACTTAGAGGGAATGCTTCTATCCTCATATTTAAAGATATGAACAATGAGGCTTTGTGTCCAGGGTTTAGGGAAGCCCTGCTTGACTGCTAAATTGAAGAGCTTGTGTATGTGAGGGATAAGGATTGGCTCTCCGATTTTAAAAATTTCATCTTGGTAGCCTTCAATATCCTTAGCTTTCCCATTTGCAAGCCGCTTAACCCCGAACTCCATGTCATCTAAACAAACAACTTCTTCCTTTGTAGGGACAATATGAATGGTTTCCATGGCATTAGGGAAATCATAAATACTTTTAAGGTAGAAATTTCAGTCCCTTAATGGAATCCTATTATTTTCTTTAGTATTTCATTTTAGAATTCAGCTCCAGACAAGAGGAGTCAAAGAAACATTGTTATAATGAGAGAAGCTTGTTAGTTCACACTAAGTCAAGAAAAGTTAACATGTAAAGATACAAGAAAAAATGTTG
The DNA here is from genome assembly GCA_009831015.1 of Picea engelmannii. Lineage (NCBI taxonomy): Eukaryota > Viridiplantae > Streptophyta > Pinopsida > Pinales > Pinaceae > Picea > Picea engelmannii. The sequence goes on along the minus strand of ML786209.1, from coordinate 437,819 downwards.
GTATAAGAAGAGATGGTTGAGGTAGCATAAGAAATTCATCAATGCGCACAAAGCATTTGCTTAAAGAGAGAGTTGATAATTTTGAGTAAGGTAGTGCATCAAATAGGTAAAAGAAGAATTCAAGGATTTTGAGGTAAAGCCTGAAATGTTGGTGGCTATAAACAAAATATTTTGTTAATTTCCTCCCTAGGGTTGTACTAGGGGCTAATGGGTCCATTAGAGATAAGAGAAGGATAAGTATCATGGCCATTTAATGTAATGTGGGCTAGGTAGACAATGTTGGTTATTGTTAAATAAGGCCCCATTAGGTACTTAGCATTTAATAAATGTAATGTGGCCTCATTAGAGAAGCCTTGCTATGTAGTTAGCATTTGATAGGCTATAAATAAATATGGAATCCTTCTAATTGAGAAAGTATGAGAATATTGGTGTATTGGAGAGATTAGGTGACTAGGAGTTTGCCCCCTCAAAGAGGCAAGTGAATATGAATTAATCCTGTTGTAAAAGGATATTGTAAGGCGTTTTCATACCTTAACGATATTTTAATATATAAAGTATTATTATTGAATATCTTATGTGTGATTGAATTTTTAAATATAAGGTACACTACATATTTCCTCATATACACATGAATACGAAGGCCATAGATCATTTGAAAGTCCACAAAGGGATTGCACACAAAGAAATCATGCTATAGCATATAGTTATCCAAAGGTGAAATATATTTAGATAATATAGTAGCCATGGAAGAAACAAACAAAGTTCGTAATTCATTATATAAATTCACAGAATTGCGATGTATAGGTCCTTCAACACTATATGGAAAAAATCAACAAAACTAACTCAAAGAAATAGAATAACTTTGTTAGCATAACTAAAGATTGATGATTTAGTTAAATTCCACTTGGTCTAATATGTCTTTAGGTAAAAGTGTGTTTCTATAATATGCATTAACATGCATTTGTAATTATGCAATCTGACTATCACAATATGTTCTAAACATAGAGTGATTTGATAACTCATATTATCTTCAATCTTAATGGCTATATTGATATGTGTCTTGACAATTGATTGGTCCATGATCTCTATTTAAAGAGCATAGATGATCATTTGTTGATGATTGATTGATACTGTAAAATTATATTTCCATGTCTCGAAGCATATCTAGATACTTTGCTACAGAAAACCAAAATCATTTAGCTATGGACATGCAATTTCTTGATATTTTGTGGTTTGTAATATATTTTTGGGCAGGAAAAAACTTTATATATTTGCAACCATGAGTGGAGAAAAGAAAAGGTTCATGTTTCTAACTATCTTTTATTCTATTCATTGATTCTCATTAAGTGTATGTACATATTACTTGTTCTTCGTTGTATACCAGCTTCCGTTCATGTTCATTGTATTTTGTGCGTTCCCACATTCAAACAAACAAAATAGCTGGAGAAAACGAAGGAGTCTTAACTGTAGCAGTGGAAGAGGAGATACAAAGGTACATGCTTGTACTATTATTTCATATTCTGTTGTTTTGTATTTCACTTATTGTCTGTATATGTGTTCACCTAATTTATTGTATGTATATATTGCGTACATTCCTACATAATAACTTATCTTTATGTCCTTTGTATTTCATGTGCCGCTACATTGAAAAAATTTGAACTCTGTCTATTTTTTTTACATGTCTTCCTACATACTAACTTCCTTCATGTCCATTGTATTTTTTCTGCATTGCTACATTTAAACAAACAAAGTGGTTGGAGATGACGATGTAATCTTTGGCATGAATGTAGAGGAGGAGTTACAGTGGTGCATACATGTACTCTTATTTCATATTCCAGTGTTTAGTATTTCATTTATTGTCCGTGTATTTTTTCTACTTGTTATATTGCTTTGCACCTTTTTTATTGTATGTATATAGTACATATCTTTCTACATAGTAACTTATTCTCATGTGAATTGTATTCTCTTTGCTGCTACATTGAAATAAATAGAAGTGTATTTCTTTCTTTTACATGTCTTTTTGCATACTATCTTGCCTTCATGTCCATTGTATGTTTAGCGTTGCTACATTGAAAGAAACAACTTAGTTGGACAAGAAGATGAATTATTATATGCCACAACAGAGGGGTCTATGGTACAATCTTCGAAAAGGTATACCAACTGTGCTAGTAAATCAAACATACAAAATGGGTGGGGGCATATAATATTGGAATAGAAAACGATGATTTGGAAACAATGGGCCTTTGTTGAGACTTCCCGCTTCCAAACATTGCCCTCCCCAATTCTATTTTTTTCACTTTCTATTACCCCCTTTTTTCCCCTCTTCTATACTTAACTTTTCTCATCTACTTTTTCTTTCTGGTTGCTTTTCTTAGTCATCTTTCTGAAAATGCCTAGATGCATGGGTTGGAAAACTCATGGGTTCACATTTATAATCATGCTTCTACCTCATTGCATACTTACCCACATTTTTTATCGTGGATTGTCGGGCTGGCAGGTTCAAGATTGCACCTCTAGCTTCAGAGGTTCTGCGATATACAGATTGGTCGTCGCACCCCCCCATCACGCCCTACTTACTGTTACACATTTTTGCAGTAAAAAAATATGAGGCATACAATTTCACCATCGGGTCCTCATGCTTCCTGAGTATCCCTTAACAACCTATTTCGTATTCCATCTCCTTCGAACCTGTATGTGACATTCAGAACAATTATGGACAATATACAATGCATATGCTTATTTAGTCCTTCTGGTGTTCATCTACACATGCTTGCATCAGAAAATGTTGGACTAGTAACATGGCCATTAGAAATCAATCATCACAAACATTAGAGGATCGACAAGGCCAAACATAAAGATGCATACATTATGTTCCTCATATGTTTACCAAACAAATATCATGATCTATTTACTCATCTATTCCATGGTGAATATGTTGGTGTCATATGCAACACATACTTTGCAGTTCACAAGAAGTATCAACAAGTGCAAGCGAGACGTCGAACACAACGCAAGTTCCGCAGACTAAGATGTTTGGTTGCAAAACTTTGGCTCCATACTTCATCAAAGTTGTGCATTTACTTATACATTTATTCCAGGAAAAAAGAAAACAAAAAATAATGCACACTACCATTCACATTATGTTTCTTGTTCAAAACATGTCACCAGGTCTAAACTTGTAACACCCAAAATACTATCAATAGAGGGCTTGAATGACCATCGAACTGAACAAGTGTTCGTCGAGGACATAATGGTCATCTATAACACCTACTTGGACAAGGCAAGCAAAACTAGATCGAGTATGCGTGCTGACATGACAGACAACAAGACCTTGATGATAGTCACACTGACTATTCCCACACAACTTGTTCAAAAACATGCAGAAAATATATTGTCAGGCAATGAGATATCCATTAAAATTTTTAATATATTTCCAAAAATAGTATATGACCATGATTATTGTGATCAGACTATATCGCTCAACGAAACAAGTATTGTGGAAAATTCCCTCTATTTTTTCAAAATATCATTTCGTCCCAGACATAACTATCTACCAACTTGCACAGAGCAATGACATTTACCCAATTGGAACCATCGGTGCAGTTTTCACACTCGCAAGAAAACTTGGTCGCTTGCAACACATTCTCCATATAAAAGATGGAGAGTCAGACAATGACAAGGCAATGGTACTCTTCTCCATATCCAGTTTTGTCCTTTACTTTCACATGTCCATGTATCTCGGTTATGTTACAGAAATATTGCATTGTTTCATGTTGCAGCTGCAATTGTTCGACACCTATTAAAATTTGTTTTCCTCAATGGAACAACAATTTCATAAAGGGAAATTTCCACTTATGCTCTTCAAAAATATAACAAATAAAAGAGATGTTAAAGAAATGATATTTCACACAACCCAAGCAACATTTGTAACAGAATTGCGAACATACATAGTAAAACATCTCAAGAAACTAACTAGCTCTACAATTGTTGTGCGTATACATCTACAATTTCATCCTCACTTTGCTCATACAAATTTCCTTCACCAATTTTCTGCACTTTTTTTTTTGTGCAGTTGTATATTATATTGTTCAATATATTAACTACTATGCTCGCATGCCTAGGTTGAGGGTGTTTTGGTTGCAGCGAATGCGTACTCAACCCCCTCCGATCCTGTATGTGACAAATGAAACTCTCCTACTTATGCTTTTTCTTTCATAAGTGATGATACAATTGATTGTCTGTGATGCAGTAAAAAATTCCCTTACATATATAGAAATTGCCTCAATGCTTCCATCCGAACCGTGGGTAACATAATCGTACATTGTACAATTAGACAATATTTGTTACAAGATGTGCTTCCTGGGTTAGTAGAATTGTCATATGAAGCATACCTACAGCAAAATGCAAACAATGTCGACATGCTGTGCGACTTTTGGATACATAGAAAATTTATCTTAAATGAGGACAATGCACTATTGCATATCGATTGAAAAAAAAAGATAACAATCATCATATCAAGCTTTGGCAGGAAACGAAAAGATATCATGTGTGTCTGTAATTTTTCTTCAACACCCAGATGAATGTTCATTGGACTCAATTTCTTCAGAGTTTACATCTATGGCTGTAAAATTATATTTCCATAGATTTTGTCTCTTCTTGTGCACTTGAAACAACAAGGAGAATCTAAATACAAATGCAATCAATGTTGTTATTTTCATTTTTTTTGCATCTCCCAGTAAGAACTTTGCATATTTGTTGGGTTGTGCAAATGAAAAAAAAATGTTCACTGGTTGTGTCTTTGTTGGAGAAGTCTGCACCTTTTTGGGTGCCCAAATTGGAAAAATGTTTTCCAACTATATAGCCATGGCAGGATTTCTACAATTTTTTTGGGTACCCAAATAAAAACAAGATGGTCTCCAACTATAAATTTATGGTATGGTATCTGCATTTTCTTGATGCCCTAATTGGAAAAAAAAGGACTCAGCATGGATTGAAACATGAACTTGAGATCTTCAGAACTCGTTATAGAGATTGGGGAGTTCGAGCATTGGAATTCATACAGGAAGGTGCAATTATTGGTGAAGTACAAGCACATAAGATTGTTCAGTCCAGAAATGGGAAGCATGAAGACAAACCCCATACAAAATATCCAACTGTAAATAACTCAGGCCCATCGTTTGAATCACCGAAATAGCTTACTCCTTTGGGCAGAACCATCAAGCATTTCCAATAATATTGGAAATTTGTCATTGTTAAAACTGGTAGTGATAGAACATGGCACTATCAGAAGAAAATGTCCATAGTGATCTTGCTTCATGGTAAAATAGTAATCGGAATGTTTATTGTTCCCCATTTTGAGGTTTGGTTATAGCTAGGGTGCAATGGTGAAGCTCTGTTGGTTTTGTGTTGTCTTGTGTTTGGAAGACTTTTGTTCATATCCCATGGCCCTGATTATTTTCTCATGGGAACATATACCAGATGCAAGAGAAAACCAATGCCACGTGTGTTTTTTATATATATCAAATTGTTTGATGCAAAGGTCGATGTGTACTGCTCTATGGAACCTTGTGGGATCTCACTTGACACCTTCTGTGTTCATGTGTTGCCTTGTGCCTCGACTTTCAATACATTTGGTGTTTACTTGGTTATTGGTTGTATGCTTCGTTCTGGAAAATTAATAATACATTTAGGATCTTGACAGTTTTTCTATGATCTTAAAGAATATAAAATACATGCTTTGCCTTTTAATATAAACTCTCTGACACAAATGTAGTATGTGGCTCATTTTATCACTTTTCCTTGATCGATGAACTTAACAAAATTCATCTCCAGGAATAATTTGAAATAAAAGGATAAATACTATGTGAAGTCCAATGGAACTATCATATCAACGACATGACATTAAAATTCAAATTCATCGTTGTTATACTTGCGATGAAGTTGAGAGTACAATAACTTTACTTAAACATCCCAAAATTGATTTTCTTATGGTTTTTCGATGCTTCTCTTATACAAACACATCCTGGAAACTATAAGCATGGCTCGCTTGATCTATTCATTGATTGAAGAACCTGTTGACATGTTTAATGCAGTTCATAGTTATTGTTAATACCATCAATGGGGATTTCTTACACCAATTCCCGCTTCCGAAAATTGTCGTCCCCTTTCTTTCTTCCCTCTACTTTCCCTTTCTGGTTACTTCGTCATTTTTCAGAAAATGTCTAGGTGTGGGAGTTGGCAGATTCACATCTTCATATTTCCACTAACACTTTTATATCACCATCCCGACAGACCGCTTCCCCATTTCATATTGAGTAAACTTTTTGGATCGCGGGTTCCCGGATAGGCGGGTTCAACATTGCATTTCCATTGTTCCACCGCCTGCAAACAACACCCAGACTTCCCCAATCTACAAATTAGCAAACAAATTCCCCTTTTTTCTCGTTTTATTTTTCTTTATGTTTACTTGGTCCTTTTTCCAAATGTGTCGTTTTTCTGAATGTCTCATGCTTTTATATACAACACCCGAAGTTACACAATATACAATTTGACCCTCGACATCCATCATTGTTTCTTGTTCCATGTTGCTCATTTTGCAATCAACATTTGGAATAGATACAATTTGACCATCAGGCCCTCACATCTCTTGACTATAGCTTGTGGCCCTGTTTTCAAGCCCGTCAATATTCCCTGTTTCGAGTATGTCTCATGGTTTTATATCACAAGTCTGACCAACCGCTTACCCATTACATACTTTGCCACTATTACCATCGTCGGTTCCTAGCCAAGCTTGCTCAACATTGCGCTTCCATTGTTCTGCTACCTACAAACAACACCCGAAATTCCGCAATATACAAATTGACAGCCGAAATATTTCATTGTGCCCTGTTCTGTGTTACACATTGTGCAGTCAAAAGTTCAGAGACATACAATTTGACCATCTGCCCCTCACATCTCTTGAGTATATCTCGTGACCCTATTTTTGAAGTCGGCCTGACCGCTTTCCATACTTGGCCATTTCTTGGAATCTCTTTTGCGGGTTGGCGAGTGGACAAAATGTACAATGCTTAATCTCTCTTCACCATCCCCACCACCTTCGTACTTCTTTCTAGATATGCAATGATTAATCTTTAATGCTAGTATCTCATCATTTAAAAACCGTTAAGATTGTTATTAATGTCTGGAAGGCCAAAGAAGATTTGTCATTAATAAGAATTAAACCAAGATTTGTGGAGAAGAGTGTTATCCTTTCCAGGTATTCATTTCAAGCATGATGCAATCTCTTTCATGCATCGGTCGGTTGGCACCTTTACGAAATCTCTAATCCTTAATCGTTCTTCGTCGTCACCTCCACCTTTGTACTTTTTTCTAAATATGAAATTAGTAAGTTTTAATGGTAACAACTCATTACGCACAAACCGTGGAGATTGTCATTGATCAACAAAATGCTCTGATCCGGATTATTTTCAGCACGAAAGGAGAGAAGAGATATAATAAATAAATGCACAGAGATATCACAGATATCCAATAACATAACAGAAATGTATCAGAGATGCAACCATAAACACAAAGGTACAGTGATACACGATTTCTATTAATGAAAGAAATGTACAGAGACTGTAAAAATACAAAGTGAAAGACTCACTAGAATGTGGAAGCTTATCTCTGAGAAGATATGTGACGGCTATTCGCATTCGCAAGAAGATGATTAAAATGAAGCTCTGAAGGCCTTTTTACAATCAACTGGAATGTCAAAAACCTAACCCTAGGAGAAGAAGCGCCAAAAGTCATGTGGACCTCGTTTGAGTAAGTCAGTACATCAGCTTCCTGGGGTCGTAACTTTTGCATACGATCTTCATTTGACGCATATGATATATCGGTAGAAAGGTCTATCTGAGGACTACACCTATTGACATCAAATATTATGGCATGAGACAGATTATAAAATTTTTGAGTTTGATGCCCAAAAAACGTCATTTAGGGCCTCAAAACGGCTCCAGAAGCTCAGGACCTGAAAAACTGCCAAAAATAGTAAATTGCCAAAATTGACAGAAAATTGTTTTAAGCTAGTTGGAAAAGGTGGGTGGCCACCGATATCCACCTAGATCGGGATCGAGGAGATATTCCGTTGATACGCATTAAACCAATATTTGTGGAGGGTTATATTATCCCTCCCCAATTTAAATTTCAAACAACATCTAGAGGAAACAAAAATTCTCGTTAACTTATGGCAATAGTTCCACAACATTTTTGTGTAGATACAGTAAACACCTTAAGGAATTATGGCCACAGGTTCCAGTATTCTAGGGCATATTCTTTCTACTCATCTCCCTCTTCCCAAGAGAAAAAAAGGAGATGGTCCCTTGGTGCACCGAGAGATATATTTCAAGCCAAATAATTCCAAGGCAACCCCACCTATTCAGACAACCTGCCCTCTTGCATTGATGGTTGGCACAAAGGTTGATGCGATTGATTTCGATCCGGGAGAAGATGATCTGATGGACAATGATATGACAATGGATGATGGAAATGAAAACGATGTTCCCACTCTTGCACCCAAATTGAAATCAACCATAATAGGGGGCACTTCTCGCCTTGGCGATGGCGACCCTGACAACACCAAAAGAAGGGGTTTCAAAAAAGAAACCAAAGTTGAACGCAATAGCTACTTTGCAGATCAAAAGTAGGAATTCTAGAGGTCCAATTTAGTCTATTTTGGGTGGAAGTATTTCATTGTAAGGAAATGATCTATTGATTCTCCCATATATATATTTAAAGCCAAAAAATTATTCAATTGCGGGACCACTCTCCTTTTCTCTGGATATACAATTAGCATTTTAGGGTATGAGGACCAGAACTCCCACTGGTGCAAGGCATATTCCTACTACTCATCTCCTTCCACCCAGAATGGACTAATTTGGGCCTCTGTAATTGCTCGTGCAACCTGTGTCTCCGAAGTCTTTGACTGTGAGCAGGTGGTTTCTTGGTGTGTCCTAACTTTCAGTTTCGAGCTCTTCTTTTTTGCCTGCAACGTTTTCCGTCTTCTTCCTCACGGGAATCTTGTGAGAACTATCAATTTTACTGCAAGATTGTTGTTCATCTGCTTCAAGCCAAGGATTTATTTCACTACAGAACCACTCTCTTGTTTTTTTGTCGCCTCAGGTCTTCCACAAGATATTGAGATTGGGGCAGCAAACATTGACCCTCCGAGGAGAAGACTGCAAGGATTTCCTAAAAAAAAGCATGGTAATCAGTTTTGTATGCATGTTGAAGAGCATCCTGATGGCTCTTGCATGTTGCAGGTCCAGTGCCTGTGTTTATGGAAAATATGTTCAATGTTTTGGTCCAAAGAAATCAGTCAAATTTCTATGGATAGATATACACTGCCCAATATTCTTTTTTTTTAATGGATTTACTTTTAAAAAATTTGCCATGGAGTCTTGGTTGTTGCTTCTTTTCTTAATTTAACACCTCTTCTCATTGGCATGGTTCAATAATCTCGTAGTTCTTCAATATTGTATTGGCTCAAGTAATTTGATCTAAAATGGAGCATTTAACAATTATATGACAATGCATTGTGTTGATCCATCAGGATTTTATGGAAACAAAAATGAATTTCAGACAGTTTCAAACCAACGTTCAATTCTATTCATAATGCAAATAGAACATAGAAATACCAAATCACAATGCAGCAGTCCGAGCCTCGCCATAAAAATTTTGTTTTCATCTCAGCCTTGCTAAGCAAATAATTTCTTATTTCCCTTTTGCTTGCTTGATTCATTGGGAACATTTTATTAGTTGTCCATCCCCTGGCCTCTATTTGAGCATTTTTTACTTTATTAATGAAATTACCAAATTTCTTGTTCACGAATTAAGAAAAAAAAACAAACTGATATATGGTCATTGTAGTCAAATGGGACTATGAAATCAACTACAATATTAAAATTCAAGATCGTCATTGTTGTTTCTAGACATGGAATTATTAATCTTTAATGCTAACAACCCATCATGCAAGAAGTTTAATACTTAAGTTAATATGTTAAAGTCATGAAAGAATGTATCAATAACACAATTACTCCCACAAGTTGCAATAAAATCTAATATTCAACAAAGCATTTTCTCAAACCGTTTTTAATGGTACAAGCACAATAGAAAACAAATAAGTGGATAAATTATTAGACTAGAAAATGATGGTTTTGCAGCAATGGGGCTTGTTTGAAACCAATTCCCGCTTACGAAAATTTCCCTCCACCTTTCTATTTTCCCACTCTTTTATCCCATGTAGTTTCTTTTTCTGGTTACTTAGTCATTTTCTCTAAAAATGTCTTGCTGCACGGGTTGTCGGATTCATGCGTTCACATTTTCATTCATTCTTATATATTGCGATTCTGACCGAGCGCTTCCCCTTTCTCTAATTGCACTTCCATTGTTCTGTGACCTACAAACAACACTCCGACTTCTGCGATATGCAAATTTACTTCTGGACTCCCACATCATCCCCTCTTCCGTGTTGCACATTTTGCACTGAAATGTTTCGATACATACAATTTGAAATTTGAGGCCTTGCGTCTCCTCGAGAATCCTTGTCACCCTATTTTGAAGCTCGTCCAACCGCTTTCCACACTTGACCATTTCTTGATATCTCTTTCGCGAATCGTCGAGTTGGCGGGGTAAGAAAATTTCTAATTTCTAGTTGTTGTTTCTTGTGCCCGCTACCTTCAGACTTCTTTCTAATTATATGCAATAAGTATACAACTTCTCCATAAACATACAGAAAAGATCTTGCTAGGAAATGGAATATCTATTGCAGATTTGAATATATTGGACCTTCTTTTCCCTCTTCTATACTTAACCAAATTCTCGTTTATTTTTTCCCTCTACTTTCTCTTTCTGGTTACTTAGTCGTTTTTCCGAAAATGTCTCAATGCGCACATTGGAGGAATCACGGGTTCACATTTGCACTCGTGCTTTTATATTGCGACTCCAAGCGACCGATACCCATTCCATGCCTAGCCACTTTTCAGATCGTGGATTCCTGGGCAAGCAGGCTCTATATTGCACTTCCATTGTTTTGTGACCTACAAACAACAATCAGACCTCCGTGATATACAAATTTACTGTCGCACTCCCACATGATACCCTCTTCTGTGATACACAGTTTGCACTCGAAATTTTCGATACCTGCAATTTGAACTCTAGGTCCTCACGTCTCCTGGGGAACTATTGTCACCCCATTTTGAAGCCTGTGCATTCTCTTTCCATATTTCACCATTTCTTGGAATCTCTTTCGCGGCTCCAATTCCATACTTACTCAACTTTTTCTCTTGTGGGTTCCTGGACAGGCGGACTGCACTTCCGGTGTTTCTTGACCTACAAACAACCCCTCGACTTTTGCGATATACAAATTGACTTCCAGAATCCTACATCATCCCCTCTTCCGTGTTACACAGTTTGCACTCAAAAGTTCTGATCAATACAATTTGACTGTTGGGGCCTCATGTCTCCTCCGGAACCCTTGTCAGCCTATTTTAAAGCCCATTCAATCACTTTCCACATGGGCATTTCTTGCAATCTCTTTCGCGGATTGTGGGGTTAGCGGGTTCAGACAATTTCCAATTCCTAGTCATTGTTTTTTGTGCCCACCACCTTCGCAGTTCTTTTCAAGTATATAACTTATTCAGAAACATGTAGAAAAGATCTTGCCAGAAAATAGGATATCTATTACAAATGTGAATATATTATCCCTTATTTTTCGTCGTCTATACTTAACCAAATTCTTGTTTCTCTTTTCCCTGTACTTTATATTTCTCATTACTTAGTCGTTTTTCCGAAAATGTCTAGTTGTGCGGCTTGGCGGACTCGCGGGTTCACATTTTCACTCGTGCTTTTATATCGTGACTCCAACTGACCGCTTCCCCATTCCATACCTATCCACTTCTTCGACCGCGGATTCCAGGGTAGGCGGGCTCTAGATTGCACTTCTATTGTTCAGTGACCTGCAAATAGCGTCCTGACTTCCGCAATATAAAAATATATAACCAGACTCTCACATCATACCCTCTTCCATCTTACACAGTCTGCCCATCATCCCCTCTTCCGTGGTACACATTTTTCACTCAAAATTTCCGAGACATACAATTTGACCGTTGGGTCCTCACGTCTCTTGTGGAACTATTGTCACCCCATTTTGAATCTCGTCCGTCCGCTTTCCATATTTCACCATTTCTTCGAATTTCTTTCGTGGATCGTCGGGTTGGCGGGTTCACGAAATATCCAATTCCTAATCATTGTTTCATGTGCCCGCGCCCTTTGCACCTATTTCCAGGTATGCAATAACTGAGTTTAATGATAACAACTCACCATGCCTCGAGGAGACTGTCATAAGAAATGTTCCTACACAACTTGTACAGAAACATGCACAAAATATCTTGCCAGGTAATGGGATATCTATTACAAATACTTACTGAATTTTTCTCTTGCGGGTTCTCAGACAGGCGAGTTCAACATTTCCCTTGCATTGTTCCGCGACATGCAAACTACACCCGGAATTCCGCGAGAAAATATCTTGCCAGGTAATGGGACATCTATTACAAATTTCAATATATTAGCGAAAATGAGTCCGACCGACCTTTTCCCTATTCCATACTTACCCACTTTTTCGATTGCGGGTTCCTGAACAGGTGGGCTCAAAATTTCCCTTCCATTGTTCCATGATCTGCAAAAAGTACCCAGAATTCCACAAATATATAAACCGTCTGTTGGACTACCTCATCATGCACTTTTCTCTTTTACGCCTTTTGCAGTCAAAATTCCCGAGACATGTAATTTGACCATCGAGCTCTCACCTCTCCT
>ML786209.1:396346-408765 GCA_009831015.1 Picea engelmannii | reverse complement strand
ATATATATATATATATATATATATATATATATATATATATATATATATATATATATATATATATATATATATATATATAGTGATAACAATGTCAAAGGTACTCTTAACGAATAAACGACTCATGATATTCTAAGAAGGTCATAAAAGGCCTTTGAAATAGAGTCTACACATACTAAAATTGGCAAATACAATCTTCAAGATCAGGCCATGACCAACTCTTGTTGTAAGTGATGTTTATGTTGCACATTGTTTGCACTTCAAAAATTGCGAGAAGAAAGCAATTCTGAATATGAGGTCTTCCTATGATTTGAATATAGTTTATTCCAGTTCCATTTGACCGTAGAATGACACAAGTGGTTTCTCCATAGATGAGAAGTCATTGTGGTTGTGGTCGTGTGTTAAAACCACTCTACTGGAACATTAGTTTTTTATGTTTATAAAAACATTTGACACCGCATCTGCACCATATTGAAATCAAACTACAAAATACCCATCACTAAATTATAAAAGAGGGCATATCACACACACTTTTCGTTTCAGGGTAAAAGAAAATTGCAATTCAAAACAAAATATGCAATCTACTGTGTTGGAATAAATTAAAAGATAGAAAATTGTAAATGGAAAAAGAACGGAAATACTCATTTAAAAAAAAAAAAAATTCTACAGTCACCTAAAAACGCCTAAAATACATTATATTTTAAGAGGAGAAGAGTTTGTCTTTTGCACACCTTCGGCATTTTGCATCTCCACAATGTACAAAAGTATCTTAGTAAAAAATATATATGAAAAAATATATTTGCATAAAAACATGAAGCTTTGTCGATTCATCAGAAATTTCACCTTATCAAACGCCAACCATAAAGCCCCCCAAAAAACTATAATTTACAAGAAAATAGCAAATATCGTATATATACAGATACAACTCTCGAATAGAACCTAGAATTTATGTTGAGGCTTCCTCCAAGAACCCTTTCTTCTCTAATGTGAAATCTCGTTCAGGGTATGTATAAGAAAGAATCCCTCTTCTTGGACAACGGTTGACATTGTGTACCCAATATTGCCCCACTTAGTAACAAGGCCCTGGAGTTCTGTGAAATAAATAAAAAAATAGACGACAAACAAATATGCGCACCTATGAATCATACCATGGTTGTGGCAATAAGAAATCCCCCAGTATAATTGTGATATGAAGCTCAACAATTTATCAAAATTATCATTATAACAAACGACAACCATAATCCAACTACAGAATAGAACCCATAATTTATACTAAGGCTTCATCCAAGAACTCGTCCTTCGCCTTTGACGTGAAGGCATGTGTGGGGGATGTATAAGAAGGATTCCCTCTTCTTAGAGAACTCTTGGGACTATGTACCTGATCCTGCCCCATTCAATAATAGAACCCTAAAGTTCTATGAAAGAGTGAGAAATAACCTAATTCCCCTTTCCACTGGTTATTTCCTTTTAGCATCCTGAACCTTTTGTGTCCCTTTAGATTAAATCAATCAATGCCAAATTTGTAGGGTAATTCGACCCCCAACAAACCATATTTAGAGTATGAGAAGAGACACCATAAGAGAAATAATCATCCATTGCAAGAGCAAAGAACCCAAAATTTTTCAATGTCAACGTAAAGATGGGCAATGCGTGTCATGCTGCTCAGAGTACATATGATTATATGCCCCCACATAAACTTCATTGTAACTTGTATTCAAAGACGCCAACACCAGCGAAGGTGGTGTAGCAGTGCTACAAAGGCGGTGAGTTAATTAATGTCATAGAGAAGCAAAGCGAAGGCGATGCAATAGTCCTGCAGAGGCGGTGAGTTAATTAATGTCGGTGAGTTAAACTCATTTTAAATGATGAAAAATTTATAACTAAAAATGTTTAATCCTTATCAACCCTAAAAAATTCAAAGTTACCTGCACGCTGCACTTACTCAATTTTTGATAATTTTATCGGTATTCATTAACGTCGGTCGTGAAGGTTATTTAAATATTCCTGATACACTTGGATTTATAAATTTATATATTAACCTCCTTGCACATGTTAAGGGACATGTTTAGCACTTGTAATTAAAATAATACCCACATGACATCCATTATTTATTATTTTATATATAAGTTTTTCATTATTACATGTGGTATTTGTTTTTTTTAATATATAAAATTAATATTGTGATAAATTTGTTATTTTATAATTTTATTGGAATTATTTTTATTTCAACCAATAAAATATATATATTTAAAATAAAAAATACATTAAAAATTAATATTATTATGATAAATTTGTTAATAAAATAAAAAAAATACCAAAATATAACACCAATATTATAATATTATTTTTAATAAATAAAATATATGAGACTTTTATAATGTCCAATCACAACTCATTATGTTCTATAATTTTATTTGACCCAATCACAACTCATTTTGTTTTATGATGATGATTAATGTCCACTAAGATCTAATACTTGTCTTCAAATTTTCAAATATATCCATTTTACATTATTAATAAACAAAATATTTTAAAAGTTTACCGTATTTTACCATACTTTATATTCGTAAGAAGTTACTCTGTTAGTATTTAGTTATGTATGAGAATACATATATATTAAATTTCATTGGTTGTAATTATAAATTTTAGGTTAGTATTAAAATTTAATATTTTGTAAGTTAGATGTTAACTTGAGTGATGAGTAAGACATTTATTTTCTTGGAAATATTATTTAAGTTGAAATCATTTTTTAATCATAAGTAAGATTTAAAATTGTTTTGAACGATGACACAGACTGCACCCTCTGCCTCAGCAAAGGCCCCTGCACTGACCTCCCGGTCTTAAGGATCGTTCTAATTTTACCCTCGAGCCAGAGTGGCTCCTTCGATTCTCCACTGGAATCTCCTTTGAAATCGACCCACACGTCTTTTCGGCTCCTCACAGTCTCTAGGTTGGTCACTGTTCTCTTCTCGACAGAAGAATAGAAAATCGGGTTTCGGGGTTTCCAAACTCCCGATGTCATGACCCTTTGGTTCCCGATTTCCCGATCTCCGCTTCCCCGATAGGCTCTAATATTCGGTTAGCTCTCTGGGCTAGGCTTGTGGTCCACACGACCTCCTTTCACATGACCTCCGTCTTACCCCCCTTTTGGGATTTCATGACTTCAAAGGCCGAAGTGCTTTGGCCTTCGATTCCCTCGATCTCACGAATGTCGATTTCCCGATATGACTTTTCTTTCAGGACTTTCTACGAAAGTTGAGATTGTTGCCACGCGTCCTCAAAGATGGACAGCTCTTGTATGCTTCGGGTTTTCACCTTGGAAATTCCCGATTCCCCTGTTACGACGAGACGACGTCAGCTGGGCCCCGCACGTAACTTACCTCCTCATCGGGATTTCGGACTTCGCGATTCCGAATGGCAAGAGTATCCTATCCTCAGGACCTCCGAAACGCCGAACCCCGACTTCTTCAGATCTTCCGACACGCATCCCAAATGATGGACGGTTCAGATCGAACCTCAGACTTCGCCAAACGCAAAGTCAAACCACTCACTTATATGAGCCCCAATGACCGAATCCCCGATGTCTCAATATCCTGATGCCTTCTCGGGGTTTTCCCTCTACTCAAGAGGATTTAAACTCTGTGCAACTCCTCTCAAATCGGACGTTTGATGGGTAACTGGGTGATGATCCGATGGCTCACGATCCCTGGAACTTGAACTCCGAACGCAGCCGTAACCTCCCCACTTCTTTACTAGATCGGACGACTAGTGGGATTTCGCAAATCCTCTCCCCAAGATCCTGACCGTCTGTCTCTTCCTTCTTGATGTTCCCAACAAAATGAACCGAGGACTCTTTCCCAGAACTAACCACTTACGCCACAACTCCAAATGCCTTCTAATCACTCGATGTGCACCAATGTCTTGTTCTACCTTCAATATCTTCAAAGGCTTTATCCCTCTTGAGATTTCTCCCAACTCAAAGTCTTAGAGAAGAGTCTCGCGCGCACTCCTTGCAGCATCTCTCAGACACTTCCAAGTGATAAATACCTTCGAATCTACGCACTCCTGCAGCAGTAGTCTCTCACACCTTACTCAGGTTCGCAACCCTGAGCCTTTACTTTGCCTATGCACTCCTTGCACGGCTCTTGTGCCCAACTGCACTTCTGCGGAAATGAGAACAAAAGCTACCTATCTGAACCCTCTGTCAATGCACTCCTTGCAGACACTTCGACTGCACTCCTTACAGGAATTCTTGCTTAGATAGAGAAAAAATTGAAACTCATTCCCTCTTCCTTTCAGACTTCAACTTAGAACATGAAATCATATACACAGCATATTAAAGAAAATGTATAACAGGAAGCAAACATTCATGAGCATATCATTCAACATCAATACACAGAGAACAACCACAAAACCATGAATTTGAATCAACTCCTTCTATTAATCCAAATATCTGTACATGGGTGTTCTTACACACCTCTCTACATGCTCTTGCTCTTCCTTCTCCCTAATAATGATACAATACACAATGAGGGTGTATATATCCCATTTCCCTCTTGCGCTCTCAAACAGTCTAATCTAGAATTAAATTCTATCTACCTGCATTAACTACTATAAATGCCTCCTACCTACTAAGGACGAGAGCGAGATTCTCAAGGTCCGATTACATTACACAAGTGTGTCTCTTCTTAAATGACTTCATTTAAGATGGTGCATCAATCCAAGGGAATTTCAAAAATTTTGGGCTGGCACTTTCCAGTTGTCCCTCGTCTTCCGCGCTGGCTCGCTCAATGTTGGCGATGCTCCTACATCATACTCCCTGGCTTGAAAATATTCATGGGCTCTTGTCCATGAGCTTTTGCATGGTCTTTCCATGATTTAGAATCTCTGCTTCATTCTCCCAGCTGGCATCTTCAACTGGATGTCCCTTCCACTTGACCAAGTATTCAAAGTATTGTTTTCTTTTGGTCTTCTTGCCAATTCTTTTGTCTAGTATGCTTTCTATCTGTGGCTTCTCTGCAACTGGCATCTACTTTGCCACTGAACCTTTGACTGTTCATCACTTGTTCCTGCTTCCTCAGCTTTGTATGGGTACAAATATGAGACATTGAACATAGAAGAAATTCTGATACCATCGGGTAATTCAATCTCATAAGAATTTGTCCCAATTTTCTTCAAGACCCTACATGGCCCGATTTTCTTCATCTTCAGCTTGTTATATGTTCCCCTCAGGAACCTTTCTGTCCTCAAATGTGCTAGAACCAGATCACCAACCTCGAACTAAAGTTGTCTTCTATGATGATCGGCTCTGCGCTTATACTCTTGACTTGAACTCTGCAATCGCTCCTTCACCCAGTTGTGAAGTTCCTTTATCGCCTCTGCAAATTCCTCTGCACTAGCGCTCCTAGTCGCAGTCTGTTCTAAATCCCTTAACTCTGAAATTCTTGTCGGTTGCATACCATAGATAACCTGAAATGGACTTTCCCCGTGCTCCCGTTGACTGAGTCGTTATACGCAAACTCTGTCTGTGGTAATATATTGTCCCATTGGCTGTGGTGTTCTGTCACCAAGCTTCTTAGCAAGTCTCCCAGACTCCTGTTTACCACCTCTGTTTTTCCATCCGTCTGAGGATTATAAGCTGAACTAAATGCCAAGTTAGTTCCTAGCTTCTTCCGTAAGGTCCTCCAAAAATTCCCTATGAACTTTGTATCTCGATCTGAAACTATACTCTTCGGCAACCCATGAAGTCGAATGACCTCCTTGAAAAACAGATTCACAATGTGAGTTGCGTCACTGGTCTTCTAACATGGAATGAAGTGTGCCATTTTAGAAAATATATCCACCACCATAAAGACCGAATCAACACCTCTTTGTGTTCTTGGCAACCCCAATACGAAATCCATGCTAATCGCATCCCACGGCCTCTCTGGTATGGGCAATGGTTGATAAAACCCTGCATTTTGCTTCCTTCCCTTCGAATGCTGGCAAATTTTGCATCTGTCCATGAATCTCTTGACATCTTCTTTCATTCTCAGCCAAAAATATGACTCATTCAATTTTGAAAATGTCTTGTCGTGACCAAAGTGCCCTGCCAATCCTCCACTGTGTTTCTCCTTTAATAGATTCTCCCTCATGGAGCATTTCGGAATACACAGTTGATTGCCTCTGAACAGTAATCCTTCCTGGATCATGTACTCTATCCACAGGCTTCTGTCTCTGAGAACTAGATTCTCAGTCGCTTCATATGCCTCCTTAAAATCTGGATCATTTGCGTATATGTCCCTGAGATCATCAAAGCCTAACGTTTTGACTAGGAACTCCTGCAATAGAAAACATTTCCTGCTCAAAGCATCAACAATTTTGTTAGCAGTACCAGAAATATGTTTAATTACAAATGTGAAATTCTGCATATACTCAACCCATTTGACATGTTTCTGATTCAACTTCTCCTGTTGAGTCACAAACTGTAGTGCATGATTATCACTGTAAAAGAAATATTCTTTCGGAATCAAGTAATGCCTCTATTTCTTCAATGCCTGTATGATAGCATAGAACTCCTTATCATACGTGGAGTATTTCACTTTCGCCTCATTCAGCTTATCTCTGAAGTATTCTATCAGCCTGTCTTCCTGACTCAAGACTGCCTCAATTGCAAATCCACTTGCATCGCATTTCACCTGAAATGTCTTCTGGAAATCCGGCAACACCAAAACTGGTTGTTCCGTGATCTTCCTCTTCAACAGATTGAAACTTTTCTCAGCCTCTTCTGTCCAGTGAAAAGATTTGTGTCTTTTCTTCACTGTGTCCATCATCGCTGCACTAATTCCACTGAAATTCCTGATGAATTTTCGGTAGAAACTAGCCAATCCATGAAAACTTCTCACCTCAAATATGTTCTTCGGTGATGGTCAATCTTGATTACCTCCACCTTATTTGGATCCATCCTCAACTCATTTTCCGAAATAAAAAATCCCAAATAAATGAGCTCTGTCTTCATGAATGAGGACTTCTTCATGTTTATCAACAGCTTCTCCTGCTGCAATCTCTGCATCACTGTAGCCAAATGCTTCAGATGCTCTACCATTGTTTTACTGTAAACCAGTATGTCATCTAAATACACAATGACAAATTTCCTGATGAACTCCTTCAGGACTTCGTTCATCAACCTCATGAAGGTACTTGGTGCATTTGTTAAGCCAAATGGCATAACAAGCCATTCATACAACCCTTCGTTTGTTTTGAATGTTGTCTTCCATTCATCACCTTCTCTCATGTGAATCTGGTGATAACCGCTTTTCAAATCAATCTTGGAAAAATACTTTGCTCCACTCAAGAAATCCATCAGATCATCCATCCTCGGTAATGGAAATCTGTACCTGATGGTTATCTTATTAATCACCCTTGAGTCAGTACACATCCTCCAGCCTCCGTCTTTCTTCGGACTGAGTACTATTGGAACAACACATGGACTCAAGCTTTCCCTGACTAATCCTTTGTCCAACAAATCCTTGACTTGCCTCTTAACTTCTTCATTCTCCTACGGCGTCAATCTGTACGCGGATTTATTTGGTAAACTAGCTCCCGGTATGAGGTCAATATGATGACTGACACTTCTGATCGGTGGCAACGAACGATGTAATTCGTCCACTACTATATCAACGAACTCTTCCAGGAGTTTCTGAATTTCTTCTGGTAAATCATCCACTCTCATGCTACTCAAAACAATTCTAGTCTTTCTGACTACAATGAATGGTGGATCCTCCTTCTTCTTAACCTCTGTAAGAAGTTCCTTCCCACTCATGAGAAGTACTATGTTGCTTACTTCCGGCTTCACCTCTTTATCCTTGATTGGAAGCAACATGTGTGTCCTCCCATTCTTCTCTAGGGTGTATGTGTTCATTCTCCCATCATGAATCACATTCCTGTCATATTGCCATGGCCTACCCAGCAATAGATGACAAACATCCATAGGAATGACATCACATAATATCTTATCATTATATCCTCCTATCTTAAATTCAACCAAACACTGTTTAGTGACATTTACCTGATGTCCCTTTTGTAGCCATGAAACTTTATATGGACTTGGATGTTCAGTCGTCTCCAACTCCAGCTTCTCTACCATCTCAGTTGAAATGAGATTGTTCGTGTTACCGCTGTCCACAATGACCTTGCATACCCTGTCCTTGGTCTTGCAAGCAGTCCTGAAAAGTCTGGTCCTTTGGACTGAACTCTCCACCTCCTTCTCAGGTGTCAAAAGGACTTTTCACATCATCAACGATCTTCTGCCTTCAGCATCTTCTGCTTCAACATCCCGCCTCTACACCTCGGCGATGTGAGTTTCTCCAGTTTCTTTCTTTTTCTCTGGACACTCATAAGACTTGTGCCCTTTCTTTTCGCATGTGAAGCATGTTATTAGTCCACCTCTTCCTCTTCCTCTACCTCTACTACGAGGAAAAGTGTTGTTGTCAACATAATCTCCTCTCTGCTCAGTATGTTGTCCTCTCTATTCAGCATATTGCCCTCGCTGTGAGCTTCCACCTCTCTCAGTTCAAGTCTGAGGTTTCTTCCAGTCTTCCTTGGGCTTCTGATTCTTGTCTTGGACAACTAATTTGCCTCTGGGCTGACTTCTTCCTCGGCCTCTTTGACCCTGCTTTCGGCTCAGCTTCTCTCTCTTTTAGAGCCATCTGATAAGCATCTTCAACCGTTCGGATGGTTACCATACTCATCTCGTCCTGGATATCATATCTCAGGCCATTCATATATCTGGAAACTTTTTCATCATTGATTTCACAATGACCTGCCCTGATATTCAACCTGTAAAATTCTTTAGTATATTCCTTTACTGACATCAGCTTCTGTCTCAGGTTCTGCATTCTCCTGAATAGAGTAATCTGGTAATCCCTGGGGATGAATTTTTCTTTCATCTTTGCAATCATCCTGTCCCAACTCTTAATCTTCTGCTTGCCTTGGCAATGTCTATTCGCTTGTAGTTCATCCCACCACAATGTTGCATGTCCTTTTAATCTCATGACGGCATGCTTGACCTTCTTGTCCTCTTCGACATCTTCATAGTCAAAATATGTGTCTATAGCTCTAATCCAGTCTAGAATCTCTTCTACATCTAGATTTCCCTCATAAACTAGAATGTCCATCTTCGCCTTTTCACACATCCTTGCAACAGCTTTAAGCAAGAGTTCATTGGCTGCATCTTCTACTGTGACTTCTTCTTCTCCACGTCCAACATCATCTTCACCTTCGGACTCACTGATATCTCCTACATCAGCTGTGCGTTTTTGTCTTATTTCCATGTCCAAAAGTCTGGTGCGTATGTTATGCAGATCTCTTTCTACTTCTAGATTCTGCACCTGTCTACCCCTTCATCTGGACGTCTCCCTTTCCTCCTTTGGATCGGGTGATTGTCTATCCCTTCTCCTTGGTGGCATGGTGAATCTTCCTTCTTCCAGCTATAGAAAGGAAAGAAGCTTTTCTAAGCTCTGATACCAAACTGACGTAGACTGCACCCTCTGCCTCAGCAAAGGCCCCTGCGCTGACCTCCCGGTCTTAAGGATCGTTCTAATTTTACCCTCGAGCCAGAGTGGTTCATTCTCCACTGGAATCTCCTTTGAAATCGACCCATAGGTCTTTTCGGCTCCTCACAGTCTCTAGGCCAATCATTGTTCTCTTCTCGACAAAAGAATAGAAAATCGGATTTCGGGGTTTTCAAACTCCCGATGTCATGACCCTTTGGTTCCCGATTTCCCGATCTCCACTTCCCCGATAGGATCTAATATTCGGTTAGCTCTCTGGGCTAGGCTCATGGTCCACACGACCTCCTTTCACATGACCTCCGTCTTACCCCCCTTTCGGGATTTTGTGACTTCAAAGGTCGAAGTGCTTTGGCCTTCGATTCCCCCGATCTCATGAATGTCGATTTCCCGATATGACTTTTATTTCAGGACTTTCTCCGAAAGTTGAGATTGTTGCCATGCATCCTCAAAGATGGAAAACTCTCGTATGCTTTGGATTTTCACCTTGGAAATCCCCAATTCCCCTGTTATGACGAGACGACGTCAGTTGGGCCCCATACGTAACTTACCTCCTCATCGGAATTTCGGACTTCGCGATTCCGAATTGCAAGAGTATCCTATCCTCAGGACCTCTGAAACGCCGAACCCCGACTTCTTCAGATCTTTCAACACACGTTCCAAATGATGGACGGTTCAGATCGAACCTCAGACTTCACCAAATGCAAAGTCAAACAAATCACTTATATGAACCCCGATGACCGAATCCCCGATATATTAATATCCCGATGTGATCCGAAATCGGATCCAGAAGCTTGACAGGGCTTGAAAAATGCTCAAAATGAAAGTGCTCAAAATGCGACAAAACCTGTGCCATTGCGTCTGTCTCATCTTCCTGATTCTGTTGGTTTATTTACTTTGTCAAACGGGCTCCGTATGGAGAAGATATCACATTCTATCTGAAAAGTCAAACAGGCAAAAAAAATTGCTGACTGTGCAGTCCATACAGTCCGTACGAACGCTAACGTGGCATGTCTATACGTTGACGTGGCAGGTCCGTACAGGTGACACGTGGCAGTTTCAAGAGACGACACGTGTCAGGCAGATTTGGACTTTTAGGCGTACAGTTGGGCCAATCCCAAGGTGACACGTATCACCACTGAAAGGGTGACACGTGGCATGGGTGACGTCAGCAGGTGACGTGGAAGAATGACTGGGAAGTACGGCGAGTGACATGGCAAGGTGACTGGACAGTACGGAAGCTGACGCAGTGAATTGATGTGGCAGTACGGCTCTGGCACGTGGACCAATAGGAGACTGACAGGTAGCATGTGTTGATTGGTTTTTAAGGTGCCACATGGCCCAGTCGTGGGCTGCCACGTGGCACCCCAGGATTGGTTGGTTGTTTTATGTAAAATTATGTTGGAGTCCGCGGGGTTCGACCCCCGGACCTCCCCTCCACCTTACGCCGTCGCAAAGACCGTCCGACCAACGGACCATGGTTTGTTTCTTAACAACTATATGGGTTTGAATGTATTTAAGTTTATATTCATGTTTAGCTGGCGGGGGGTTGGGCCGGGGCTTAGCCCCGACCCACGGTTGTATTGGCGTGTTGCATATGACTCTACTCTCCGATAAGAGGAGCGCATGCGATTTGTGTTTTCAAATATGTATAGCCCGCGGGCATATTGTATTGTATATGACCATCCCTTATGTGTAAAGGGGCACGGGTTTGTTAAAACCACGGTTACATGCTTTATGACATGTGACCCTAACCGGAGCGTGCGGGAGTGGTTACAATGGTTTTGTAACGGTTAAGCAATTTTTCCATAGCCCGAGGTCTTATGCCACCATATGCCCAGGTGCCTAGGCGGTTAGGGGCTGGAGGCACCTTAACCGTTCTACGGTTTGCACCATTGGCGCGGTTGCGCCCGGTGCCAGGTTTTTACACTATATAATGCATGTGAGCCAGGGTCAGAGAAGGAGAGTGTGTTTTGTAGCACCAGTGATAGCAGGCTTGAAGGGGAAAACTTCCAGGAGGCATAACTTCTTCGTTTTTCGATCGATTGAGGTGCCGAAAGTGCCCAGATAGGGGTTTTTGGCCGCTCTGGAGCCATTAGATCTGTCAGAGCAGGGTTATACTGGAGGAAAATCAAGATAAATCCATTTTGAAGCAGAGAAGCTTTTGAGGAGGAGACGTTGTTAGACCATTTCTAGGAGCTTCGGACGTCCGTTTTGCATGCCGTTTTCTTTGCATGGTTCTAGAGATCTGGACGAACATGACCATATCAGTCTTGTATCCATTTGGCATTGCAGGGATGTACTTTTGAGCATTTGAACAGAAATAAAGAAGCCTACCCCACAGAGAAAAAGGCCCAGAGACGTAGGGAAAGTTGTGCCGAACTCCATTATCAATCTGCATGTTATGGTTTGCTATCTTTTATTGCATTTCAGATCTGTGCATATGTGTATATGGCTGTCATAATTCCTCATTCTTTCACTAAGTTTCTCAAATGGTTAATTAACGCATGCAAAATTAAAACTCAACCATAAGTCATTAAAAGATCCGGCGGATCAAGTGGTATCAGAGCTAGTTGACGTTTGGATTTGAGTTTTGCATGTTAACCAGGGAAGAGCTCATCTCAAGGAAGAAAATGGCATCTATAGGAGAAATTTCTCAAAATGAGAAGGAGTTCAGAGATTTGGTGTTTTCCATGGCTGAGATGGTGAAGGTGTTGTATGAAGACTACTCGGAACGAAAGAGCACGGTTCAAGTGAAAGCTTCAAAGAACAACAAAGGAAAAGAAGGATTGAAGGAAGTGCCTTCTACATCTGTTTCAGAAAACACATCTGAGGTATGCAGTGAAGGTTCCTCATCAAATTTTCCTCATTCTC
>ML786209.1:358118-373206 GCA_009831015.1 Picea engelmannii | reverse complement strand
GCTCAAACAATACTAATGGATTACAAATTGACAGATATTTTTTGGACACAGGTAGTGCATACATCATTTCACATTCAAAACAGAGTAATGCTCAGAAACAACACTGATAAAACTCTTTGAGGAAACGAAGGGAAAACATTTTGAGGCTATGAAAAAGTTGTTAACAGAGAAACTAGAGACATCGTTTCCAATCGGTATTGTTGCAACATTAAATGATGCATTCAGTTTTGCACAATCAATGGAAGGGCTACGCAACAAATCATATGTATTTCATTCTACCTTGCTCCGGTCTTGTCTAGAAAATCTATGTTCTGTGATAGCTGGTGAATCATGCATTTTGAGGTTTGCTAAAGAAAGTAGCTCATACTTCTTATAACAACCCAAATTGGATTGCACATGAAAAATAAAAATCCCTAGTGCTTTGGGTGGTCAAGCCCAGGTTTCAGTTTTGAAACTGGGCTCGGATGCCATATGTAGTGGCTGGTTTTTTTTTTTTTTCAGGACTCACAATGAATAAAAGTTTTCTAAAATCTCCTACTGAATTTAGTTTATAATTTCTTTCATTTTTTCTCGTACCAGAAATAAATAACAACAACATATTGATGATAACGACATAATGAGAACAACATCAATAGCATAATAAAAACAACATAAAAACATATTAATGATAACATCATAATAATATTAGCAGTATAATGAAAACAATGTTATAGTACATACCTCCACCTTCAGGTTGGTTATCTAGTCCATTTTCTATTCGATCATGTTCTTTTTCTTTCCCAGACTAAATATTAACCTCATAGACAACTAGGAACAACCTCTCCCACTCCCTAGCTCCAGGAATCCTTGTGGTTTCCTGGCCCCCGAGCCCAAAATTCCTAGAAACACCGGTGCCCTGTGAGAGCTTCCCAAAAACCATTCCTCCAATTTCCTCCTCCTCCTCCCCTTTTTGAAATTCAAAAATCCTCAAACAGAAATAAGATGCCTCTTCCAAGTCCTTCCCTTCTTTCTTATTCTCTTCTCTCAAATCCCCCTCATTAATTCCCAACAACATTATCTCCCCATTAATTCTCGACAACCTTATCTCCCCATTAATTACTTCACCCACCTTTTAATAATAAAACAATTAAATACTTGTTAATATATTTTAATAATCAATTAAATTTAAATTTAAAACTATGATAAAATTAATCAATTTGGGTTGTTACATTCATCAAGCGGCCACTTTGGAAGTACCTCGCCTTTTAAGGTACAAGTTAATTTTGATATTCCCATATTTGAAGGACAGATATATGTGAATGCCTTAGAAAAATGGTTAAATCTGCTAGAAGGTTATTTCTATGTTCATAATTTCTTCGATAGGGAAAAGATCACCTTCGCACTCCTTAAGGATCTCCCCCATGTCAAACATTGGTGGAAAACTTACTGGGAGCAAATTTCTATAGAGGAGTTTGGAATATATGGGGTCGATCCCACTTGAGAATTTTTTGTGGATGTTGTAAAGGAACAATATTACCTTGTTGGAAACTATGAGAACCAGTATATGAGATGGACTACAATGCGAAAAGAAAGGGGCCAAGTAGTTCCAAAGTTCAGCAATACCTTCCATACCTTGCTCACCAAGATGGGTATCAAAGAATCTGAACGACATTTGGTTATGAAATACCGTGGGGCTCTACACAGATACATCCAAACTGAAATGGACTTTCTGGCCATCTCATCACTTGGTTTTGCTTATCGATATGTTATTAAAATCGAGCAGACGCTTAGCACCAGAACAAATGGAAGTTCGGGTTTGAAAATCCGCAACAACCAAAGTATGATAAACACGGCCCTAACAAACAACATCCTAAAAAATATTCCAAGCCACAGGAAAAGAAGAGCCACATAAAGACGAAGAAGGACACTGGAAAATGGTGTGATTTCCACAAAATCCCCTATCATAACACCGATGAATGTCGCTCAAAACATTCATTGGTGGCCAAGATAAAAGAAAAGGAGTTGAACCTTGATTCTAAATCTGATTTTGAAAATACTAATAGAAGACAGATTATCGATGCAAACCCCACTACTATTGCCAGGACCGCAATAATTCAACCAAAAGAACCAACAGATTCTAAAGAGGGGGAGTTCCTTTTTCATTCACAGATGTGGGTGAAGGGGACCCCACTGCATTTTATTATTGATAGCGGAAACCAGAATAACTTCATCTCAACAGAGGTCGTCAAACAGTTGGGATTGTCAACAACACCACACCCGCAACCATACAACATCGAGTGGCTTCGCCAGGGACAAGATCTTCGTGTCAACCAGCAGTGTCGATTGTCATATGACATCCATCCCATCAAGGACGAGATATTATGTGATGTTTCCCCCCTGGATGTCTGTGATGTTCTCTTGGGCCAACCATATATGTGGAAGCGTCATATTATTTATGAGTCTCGACTCTGTAGTTTCATTTTTACTCTATGGGTTCATCTCTACATGATACCAATGGTAATTCTGACTATTTTCCCACATAAACAGTGTTGCAAGGAAGTATCTCATATTACAAAATTCATCTTCTTCATAGTTTGTTCAAAGCGTGAACAAAAGAACACCACTATAGCCTTATTCCAAGCACCTTTTATCCAACAAAAGTAGGTCGAAAAGATTATAGAAAAGTGTAAAGATTCATTCGACACAAAGGAATCTCATGTATCCATACTAGTTAAAAAGGTCCAACCCTTCCAGCCACAGGTTCATGACAACCTTCAACAAGCTAAGCAACACAACTTCTCCAATAAGGCAAATAGCTCATCAAGATGCATATTCAACAAATGATTTTCCCTCTCCCCCGGGAACTCAACACAATGGAGACCATTTCTTCCTAAAGAGGGAGGATTCATCTAGGTGGATATCGGTGGCCACCCACCTTTTCCAACTAGCTCAAAACAATTTTCTGGCAATTTTGGTAATTTACTATTTTTAGCAGTTTTTAACTTCTGGGGCCATTTTGAGGGCCTAAATGAAGGTCTTTCGGGATCAATATTCTCATTTATAGCCAAAGGCTTTGATTCATCCCCCAAACTTAATATCCTCGACGATACCTTTCCAATGAGCTATCGTGTGCCCCAAACAAAGATTGTATGCCAAAGTTACGCCCCTCAGAAGTTGATACACCAAACTACCCAAAACGGGGTCCACAAAATTGTTGGATTTTCATCTTCCGCGGTTAGGGTTTTGGATTTTCTTTATGATAAAAAGGCCTTTGGAGCCTCATTGTAAAATAATATTCTTGCGAATGCGAGTAGAAGACACATCTCTTCTCATAGATAAGCTGCCACCATTCTAGCAAGTCTTTCACACTGTATTTTTACAGTCTTTGTACATTTTCGCTCATTAATAGAAAATTGTGTATTACTGTATCTCTGTGTCTATGGTTGCATCTCTGATACATTTCTGTTATATTATTGGATATCCGAGATATCTCTGTAAATATTTTTTATTATATCTCCGCCCTCATTTCATGCCGAAAATAATCCAGATCAGTGGTATCAGAGAAAGTTGTTCTTGATCACTTTTTAGTGCATGTCCCCAACGAGGTCCGAGTATAGCAAGATGGGTTTCGAGATTTTATATGTTGAAGACAACATCTCTCACACATCCAAGAAAAATGATAGAGCAAATAATTCTATTATTTTGTTGCTTGAGAAAGATCTCATGCGACAGAGGGACGAAATGATGGAGAATTTTTCCCACATCCTTCAACGCCTATTGATAACAATAGGCACGTATTCATAAAGTGACCACTTTGGAAGTACCTCGCCTTTCAAGGTACAAGTTAATTTTTATATTCCCATATTTGAAGGACAAATAGATGTGGATGCCTTAGAAAAATGGTTAAATATGCTAGAAGGTTATTTCTTTGTTCATAATTTCTCCAACAGGGAAAATATCACCTTCGCACTCCTTAAGGATCTCCCCCATGTCAAAAATTGGTGGGAAAATTACTAGGAGAAAAGTTCCAAAGAGGATTCTGGAATATATGGGGTCGAGCCCACTTAAGATTTTTTTGTGGATGTGATAAAGGAACAATATATCAGCTCTGATATCATATTAGAATTATTATAACATGTTAGAATCTTCTCCCTGGAGGATGGAATAATACCCTAGGATGGGGTCAAGCTCTAATACCATATTAAAATTAGGAAAAGAAAACAAAAAAATACCTTTTCAAATTTTTATGTTGACTAGATCAGCAAGAACATAGTAGATCTAAAGTAAAACTCTAAACATAAATGTATAGTAAGAAAATAGATCTGAAACATAAAGTATTTTTGATTAATCTAAGATGTTAAATCTTAACTATAGATATATTTTTGAACAAGTAAAACAGTTAGATCTGAACCATGGAATATTTTTGAACAAGCAAAACAGCTAGATCTAAAACATAGAAATATTTCTGAGTAAACAAATCAATAGATCTAAAGCATAAGCAATATTTCTGAGTATTGCAAATCAATAGATATGAACCATAAGAATGTTTCTGAGTATTTCAAATCAATAGATCTGAACCATAAGAAATATTTTTGAGTATTGCAAATCAATAGATCTAAACCACAAGAATGTTTTTGAGTATTGCAAATCAATAGATATGAACCTAAACAATAGATATGAATTTAAGAAATTAAATAAAGTGGAAACTGCAACTTATCTCTTGAAGATTTACCTCTGTCTAATGAAGATAATCTTAACACACGTGAGGAATGTTAAGCCATTGATGTTATGCTCAGATAAGTCTAGGACTCATGGATCAACCTCAATGGGTTATATCTTTATCAATGCGAATGTAGGACTGTTATGCCACCATAGAGAAACCCCACACAAAAGACAACAAAATCCCAAACATAAAATTATGGAAGAAAACCCTTATTCTAGCCACATACAGTGAGGAAGTTCCAGATCTGAACAACTAGAGGATGACTACCTATAGTAAGGGACTAGCAACCCAACAAAAAGGTCGCAACCCTAAAAGGTTCCAGTTCTGCTCAAGGAATGGGACACCAACAACTTAGAAAAGGACCGATTGTCGTAGATTGGCAGAGGGATAAGAGGGAGGAAATATAGACACTTGGAAACAGTGATTAGATCAACCCTCAACACACAACAACCCTCAACACAACTTCTAAAAGTACCTTCCAGCAGCAGAATAAACCTCAACTCAGCAACTCAAAAGGACCAGGCAACAGTAATGAAAGGAGGTTGAATCTAGACTGTGAAAGGGAGGTCGCACTGAACTATCAAAGGGAGGCCACATCATATAGAAGAACCTCATATCAATCCTCCACACTAGAAGATAATATAGTGAGAGGGAGTGGAAAAGTGAGGGGAAGGGTTTCTATTTACAGTTTTAGGCTAGGGCTTAAGGTTATAAAAATATAATTAATATAAATATTAATTTAATATGTCACATTTAAATACTAATTAATATTAATATTAATTTAATATGTCACATTTAAACATTAATTAATATTTTTATTTTAATCTTATTAAGCCCTAAAAATAAAAATGCAAACCCCACTCAAACCCAAACTCCAAAATGAGGGAGAGAGGTTTTCTTAGTGGCAACACATGTCCATATGATTCTCAAGGTGACCAATTAACTTTATCATCATTTCATAAGGGGTACATATCACAATGTGGTCATGCTCATCTTCATAGTCTCTCCTAGGTCCTATGGACCATCCTGAAAGAGAGGAAGAGGATCACACACCAACACATATTAGTATTACACCAATATGTACCTGATCAAAAACCAGGTTTCCCTAGAACATATTTGGGGTATTTTCCACCAAGGCACAAGACCAAAGATCAACCCATTCTTTAGGCATGGGTACCCTAAAACACATCTAGGGGCCCTAGACATATCTAGGGACTTATACTACTTGGTCCCATACCAAGAACCCCAGTCATCTATTGGGGGCCCTCACAAGGGTCTCTTTCCATGGATCTAATTGCTTGGTCCTAGACCAAGAGTCCTAAGAGTGTACTGGGGGGCCTAGTCCACAACTAGGGTCTTATGTCATCCTCCATGGAGAATGGATCTTGCATATGCATTAGATTCAACACTCCCTCTCAACAAGAGAGGCATTCTCAACAACACCAAGCTTGTCTCAAAAGTACACAAAATTTGTCAAGGAAAGTGGCTTGGTCAAAATATCTACCATTTGTTGTACCGTTGGAACATACTAAATACTGAGAATGTTCTTCTGTACCATGTCCCAGACATAGTGATATCTCATCTCAATGTGCTTCGACCTGACGTGAAACACCGGATTCTCGGAGAGATTTATACAACTCTGGTTGTCACATTGAATGACTGTGGGTTCTAGCTCTGCACTGAACAAGTCTAAAAGTAGCTTCCTAATCCACACTGCTTCTCTGCTAACAGAACTTGTAACAATGTATTATGCTTTTGCAGTGATCTAGGCTATGGAGCCCTATTTCTTGATGGACCAGGAAATCATCGCTGAAACCAAACTAAAGCAATATCTGGAGGTGCTCTTCCTATCCACTGGGTTTCCCATCCAATCTGAATCTGTAAATCCCTGAATCATTACACCTCCATTGGAAGTGTATCTGAGACCATACGCAATAGTCCCCCGAACATACCTCAGAATATGTTTAACAACAACCATATGTATATGTTTCGGTTTACACATGAACTGGCTGTGGGAATTTATCGCATAACAAATGTTTGGTCTAGTATGTACGAGGTACATCAATGACCCAACGATCTACCGATACAAGGTGGGGTCTTCTGGATCTGAACCTGTAACCTGATCTTGTAGTTTCTTTAGGTTAGAGATCATTGGTGTGGTCATAGAATTATATTCCATCATGCCAAATCTATGGAGCACATCAACTTCATATTTGCTCTGTGAGATAAAGATATCACCTGGTTTATGCCACACTTCCAAGCCCAAGAAATAATGCATGAACCCCAAGTCTTTCATTTCAAACTCTGCGAAAATCTCCCTCTTCATCTGAGCTATCAATTTTTTCTCTTCAGTGAGGAACATATCATCCACATATAAGACTAAGATAACTGGATGATTTTGTACAATCTTTATATAAATATTGGGATTTCCTATGCTCTTGGTGAATCCAAGACTCTGTAGAAAGTTGTCTATTCTACCATACCAAGCTCTCAGATCTTGCTTCAACCCGTATATGGGTTTCTTGAGTTTGCACACATGAGATTCTTTCTCATGGATCACAAAATATTCAAGTTGTTCGATATAAACTTGTTTCTCAACTTCAATGTTAAATAAAGCAATCTTAACGTCCATCTGGTGAAGTTTCCAACCAAAAATTGTTGCAAGAGAGATAATAATCCTAATGGAAGTATATCTGGCAACTGGAGAAAATATATCGTCATAGTCAATTCCTTATTTCTAAGAGAAACCACAAGCCACGAATCTAGCCTAGTTTTTTTCAATACTTCCATTTGTTGCATGCTTTATCTTATAAATCCATTTGGAAGTTGCCACTAATTTTCCACGAGGTCTAGGAACCAATGCCCATACATCATTCTTTAGAATTGAATCATATTCTTCTATCATAGCATATTTCCACACTTGATGTTTATAGGATTGTTCAAACGTGGAAGGTTCTTAATCAATCACAATATTCAACTTAGCTATGAGACCAGAGTACTTATCTAGTTTATTGCTTTATCTGAAGGTGCCCTTAGGAGTTGAATGTTTTTTTGCTTCCTTTAGAATTTTCGGGCACCAGGATGGCTTCATTTTAATAGGAGGTATCTCCAAAGGAAACTTAATAGTATCCCTTGAGATATCCACTAGAAGTTCTGAGGTCTCCTCCCTCTGCTCATCTGAAAGAGGAGAATATGAAGAATCAAGTGGTGGAGCTTCTTGCTCCCCTGAATCACATGGAAGTTCTCTGGCCCAATGAAAATATGTCTCTTCATGAAAGGTCACATCTCTTCTTACTTCGATGAACTTTTGACCTGGGATATAAATTCTATAAGCCTTTGAGGTTTCAGTGTATCCCACAAAAGTTCATTTCTTTCCGAAGGGCTCTAGCTTAGTCCTCTTTTATTTTGGAATGTGAACATAGAATGGACTACAAAATATTCTCAAGTGATCAACTTAAGGCTTTATATTGGTGAAAACTGCTTCTGGAGTTTTTTCTTCAAGAGCTTTGTGTGGACATGTGTTCTGAATGTAGATAACAGTACTGGCAACTTCAGCCCAAAGAGATAATGGTAGGTTATGGTCATACATCATGGCCCTGGCTGCTTCACAGATAGTTATGTTCTTTCTTTCTATGACCCCATTCTGTTGGGGATTATATGACACAATTAGATCCCTCTTAATCCCAGAAGCTCGACAAAGTCAATCATATTTGAAGGAGTCAAATTCTTTACCATTATCTGTTCTGAAAACCCGGATGTGTCTGTTTGTTTGATTTTCAACAAGATTTTCGAAATCTTGAAATCTGCTAAAAGATTCATCTTTAGTCTTTAAAAAATAAATTCAAGTTTTACGAGAACAAACATTAATAAAAATGATATAGTAAATACAACCATTCATAGATGGAGCAGTCATGGGCCCACAAAGATCAGAATGAATTAGATCTAGAATTTCATTAGATTTTCTATTGCTCAGAGGATAGTGTTTCTTTTTATTTTTATCAAGTGCACAACCTCTACAAACACTATCATGCTCAAAATAAAATACTAGCATACCTGTCACCATCTTTTGCAAACCTGGAAGTGTGTTGTAGTTGAGATGTCCAAACCTTTTGTGCCAAAGCTCGCATGGATTTACCATCTCATGAGCTAGTGCTTGAACAACTTGACTTGATATTTTATAAATTCCACTCTCATGAGTTCCAATAGTCATAGTAGTGCTCATATATTCATTTGAGGACCACATGAGGACCTTCCCTTTGGTGAAGGCTATTAAGTAACCTTTTTTTTTCTAACAATGCAACTGATATTAGATTTTTCTTTAAACCAAGAACATAAAAAAATTTCATCAATATGAAATATATTACTTGATTGAAGTTGGAAAGAAGCAGATCCAAAACATTTTATATCATAAGTACCATCATCACCTAGTTCCACCTTTACATTGAATTTCTTGTCTCGATAGTTTGCAAGATTTTGTTTGAAGCCTATCATGTGTTTCAAAGCACTGTTGTCCATTAACCAAATTTCCTTCAACTTGGTTATGGTGCCAGAAAGAGATGAGATGAGATGAGATAATATTATTGATGTTGTTCTTTCTCTTTGGTGGTTTCCCTAGTTTGTCTTCTTTAAGGTTCCTCTTGAGGTTTATCCTCTTCAGTGGCAACTAAGGCTTGGAACTTTCCTTTTATTTTCTATTGAGAGGGAGAGTTCCTACAATCTCTTGAATAATGTCCTAGCTTATTGCAGTTAATCATTTTACTTTAGACAAATGAGGATTAAGATGAGATAAGTTACCTTGGGGTTTCTTACCTTTGCTTTTAGATTTAGGGAACTTCTTCCATTTCTTGGCTTTTGATGCAAGGGCATGATGTCTCAGAATTAAATGATCATTTCTACTTTTGAGTCTTCTTTCTTCTTCTAATAATTCATGCCACAATATTTCAAAGTTAGGTTGGGCTTCTCTTCCATTGACTGATGCAAGAAAAACTCCCCATGACTCAAGGAGTCCAGCAACTGCAGTTTGCACAAGGTCATCATCATCCACATCAAATCCTATTTCTATAAGATGATCTCTGGTTTGAGAAATATTGGAGAAGAAGGAAGAAATTGATTCATCTTTTCCCATCCTCAAAGTATGTAATTTTTTCTTCAATATTCTTTTCTGAGTTGGTGCCTTCTTTTCATAGAGGTTTCCAAAGCATCAAAACAATATTTGGCAGTCCTTAGATGACCAATGATGGGCATCATGTTGTCCTTAACAAAATCAAAAATGATTTTTTTATCCTTGGTTTGTTTCTTTCTATATGCTGCCCTGGTTGTGTTTGAAGTGGGTTCTTCAATTACCCTGGTGATCAACTCTTCTAGATCATTCTCTTTAAGAATGTTAAATATTATGTATTTCCAAGCATTGAAGTTGGAGGCCCCTATAAGTCTGTCTCCAAATTTAGCTAAAGAGGAGGCCATGCTAAGATCTTGATCAGTTTATTAAAAGAGATGTGGCTGATCTACAAACCAACCCTAACAGTATGGAAATTTTGGTAATTTACTATTTTTAGCAGTTTTTAACTTTCGAGGCCATTTTGAGGGCCTAAATGAAGGTTTTTCGGGATCGAGCTTCTCAATGATAACCAAAGGCTTTAATTGATCCCCAAAAATGAATCTCCTCGATGATACCTTTCTAATGAGATATCGTGCACCCCAAACATAGATCGTATTCCAAAGTTACACCCTCGAGAAGTTGATACACCAAACTACCCAAAACGAGGTCCACAAAACTGTTGGTTTTTCATCTTTCGGGGTTAGGGTTTTGAATTTTATTTATGATAAAAATGTCTTTGGAGCCTCGTTGTAAAATCATCTTCTTGTGAATGTGAGTAGTAGACACATCTCTTCTTAGAGATAAGCTTCCACCATTCTAACGAGTCTTCCACTCTATATTTTTACAGTCTTTGTACATTTTCGTTCATTAATAGAAAATTGTGTATTATTGTATCTCTGTATTTATGGTTGCATCTATAAAAAATTTATGTTATATTATTGGATATCCTAGATATCTCTCTACATTTATTTATTATATCTCCGCTCTCATTTTGTGCTGAAAATAAACTGGATCAATTCTTTGCATGACTAGAAGTAGCGTCTATGTTTCATTAGACGTGCAGGGGGGGGAACTAGGAATCCCATCATGGGGTTGTAGCAGGGCGAAGCTTCCCTATATAAGGGTTGGGGAGTAGTGACTCTGAAGAAAAAAAATCTTGATTTTCATATCCATTTTTTGGCAGTCCTCAATTTTTGTATCCATTTATGGGTTGTTTTTCGGCACATGATTTTTCTCCGATGGTTTTCTATTTTTGGTTAAGGAATCAGGGTTGTTGACTAATACATTTCATTGGATTAGGGTTTTTGATTTCCTTGGATCCTATATGTATATTGTATTGTAAACAATGTATGATGTGAATGAATATAGAACATGTCGGTTTTCCCGGTTTGGGTTTCCAAGGGAAAAATCTCTGTGTAATGTGTGTATTTTCTATTGTATCTCTTTTGCTCTTTTATTGAAAACTTGTTTGAAGTAAAATATTGTACAAGGTTAAAATCTACACATTATTGAGAAGATACCACCAGTTTCGCTAATTACATATTAAATCTTACTCCAAAAAGGATTTTAAAAATATAACACTAGAATATGCATGGAGTAAAATGAATCTACTTGTAAGCCACTCCCATGTATTTGGTAATGAAGCATGGGATCACATTCTTGATGAGAAAAGGAAAGAATTACAACCTGAAAGTTAGAAGTTTAGTTTTGTTGGATATTTTGAAGATGTCAAAGGTTATGGACTTCTCCAACCTCATTCCAATGAAACAATTATTAGAATAGATCTTAATTTTGATGGAAATATCTTAGCATGTGAGCATAATTCTACATTTGTTCCATCTTTTGCCTACAATCCATATTCAGTATGTGTGCCATATTTTGGCCCTATTCTAGTTTATTCTTCAGATGATGATAGTGAGGATGAAAATCCACCTTCATATATTCAACTTCCTCCAAATGAGTCCATTGAACATGATCCTACATGAGCACCGTTAGTTCCCAGATGGGTCCATTCAACATGAGAAGCAACTAGTGATCTTGTCATTGATCCTATAGGTCAACATTGTACACGTTCACAGTTTCATAGACTCATGATCCAAACACATTTGTAGAAGCTTCTAGCCATCTAGATTGGAACACAACACTGAATGAAAAATATCATTCCTTAATGGAAAAAAATAGTTGGGATATTGTACCTCTTCCGAAAGGAAGATTTTTTTTTAGATGTAACTGGTTGTATAAAACTAAGTATGCATCATATGGAAGTTTTCAAAGGAATACGGTCCAATTAGTTTCAGAAGGATTCTTTCCAGTTGAAACAATTAACTACAATGAAACCTTTACCCCCATAGCCAAAATCAATTATGTATTCCTTGTTCTATCCCTCGTTGTCTCACATAGATGGGAGGTCCATAAGATGGATGTTAATTCTACCTTCTTGCATAGTGATATACACGAAGAAATATACATGTAACAAACTCCTGTCTATGTTTAGAATAACTCCATCCTTGTATGTCACCTTAAATAATATCTCCATGTTCTTAAGCAAGATCATCGAGCTTGGTGTGTAGAAATGGATAGATTTCTTATTGACATCATATTTTATATATGTGACTCTAACCCCAATGTCTATACGAAGAAAGTAGGAAGCCATCTCATAATACTTGTTTTTTATGTTGATGACCTTATACTCACTAGTAGTGACCCTAAATTTTTAAATCACGTGAAATATGTCCTTAAGAAGCAATTTGAAATGACAAACCTAGATTATTTGCATTATTTCCTTGGCCTCCATGTATTTCAAACCAAGGAAGGAATTTATATTTCCCAATATAAGTATACAAGTGACCTTATTCACCACTTTCACATGGATGATTGTAAAGAAACCCCTTCTCCCTTCCAATTTGGAGTCAAAATTACTAAAAAATGTACTACACCCAAAGTAGATGTCACTTTGTATCATTAGTGAGTTGTTAGCCTCTTGTATTTCACTCATACCCATCTTGATATTTCTTTTGTTTTTGTTCTTGTTTCTAGGTATATGAAAAAACCCCATGAGATCTATTAGAATAAAGAAAAAAGGATACTTGGTATGTTTGGGGTAATCTTTTAGTTTGGGATACATTATAGTTCAAGGAACACTCTTTTGTTGGTTTTTTTCACTTATTCTAATTGGGATGGTGACCCTGATGATTGAAAGTTTACTGAAAGTTATGTTTCAGTCTTGGTTTTGAACCTATTGTTCGGGCTCGTAATAAAAAACATGTTCTTTCTCTTTCTTTAGTAGAAGGAAAATACCAAGAAACAATTAATGCAAGTCAAGAAGAATTGTGGCTTTGATAGATCCTTTTAGAGTTTGGATTCCAGTAGAATCATTTGACCACCCTCTAGTGTGACAATCATAGTGCCATCAAGCTCGCCAAATATCTATTTTAACATTGAGATAGTAATTCACTTCATTAGAAAGATCATTCATGATTGAGTTATCAAAGTTCTATTTTGTTCGATAGATGATCAAGTTGAAAAAAAAATTCACAAAGTCTTTTAGAAAATTGAATTTTTCCAAACTTTGATCTATGTTAGGAGTTCATAAAGTTGTTATTATGGGGGGAGAGGGTTGAATGCCTCCTTCCTTATATTATTGTGTCACATTTGTATATTCTTCATTCCTATCCCAAGTTGTTCTTAAGGGGTGATGTTAGGATATTTAGACACTTAAGATTTAGTTAAGATCAACTTGGTCTAATGTGTCTTTAAGTAAAAGTGTGTTTCTTTAGTATGCATTTGTAGTTTTGTAATTTGAGGGTCACGATATGTTATAGACATAGAGTAATTCAAAGGCCCATATTCACCTCGATCTTAAAAACTATATTGATATGTTTATTGACACACAATTGGTCCATGATATCTATTTAAAGAGCATGAAGGGTCATTTATTGATGATCGATTGTGAACAACTCTTATGTGTATTTTTTTTCTTTTGCATTAATAAATTGCTCCAAGTGGCCACATTGGCTAGGGCCATGGACTATTCACCTCTTATAGGTTTAACCATGTAAAAACATTGGTTTTGTTAGCACTATGTAATTTGCCCAAGGCTGTGAGGCAGTCACAGAGGCAACATCAAAACCACTTCGAGTCTTGGATCTATCCATCCAAGACTCAGAGAGGAATCTCTCTGTCTGATATAGCTTTGTTTGAAGAGGTATTAGGCTAGTTCTACGAGTGTGGGGTTAGGGTTTTTAAATGGTTGTTTTGGAACAACAAGGAGGGCCATTGGGAAAATGGGGTATGTTTTTAAATATCTGATTCATTCTCAGATATGGACAAAGCTCTTACACAGGGAAAGGTAGCGGAAATATTGGATCGAAATAAGTTTTGATGATGTCGATTTGAGGAAGAAATAGGGGAGGAAAAATCCAGGCAAAGGAGCAGCTAAGAATTCCTTAACTGAGATTTTTAGATGAATAACATAAAGATTATCAAAAGGACAGATGCAGAGTATTTGCCAATAAATTCTGCTCTGTGTACTTTCTTCTGACAATAATAATTGAAAAAAAAGTGGAAAGAGGATAGGAAAATACTTTAACAGAGAAAAAACGCCACCAATACATCCACACAAGAATCCTGTAGCAAAACTAACATGTCCATCACTGATTGATCAATTAAAATTACAGAAAGAAGTTTTATGGCCAAGCACAGCCCACAGTCCAGCAAGGAACCTCACAGGTCGAACCCTTTTATATTAAAATAATATGAATAAATAGGATAGATCATCCCAATAAGTTTCAGAATTCCATTTAACCGCCTCGGCCAAAAATAGCCACCACTCCCACGAAATTTGGAGCTTTCTGCCATGAAAGACGGACCGGTTTTCTGCGAAAAAGGGGTTCGAACAGACATGTTTTTATTTTGGAATATGACACCTAGGAATAAAATGAAGGAGGTTATTGTATATGGGCATGTGCTGGAAAAAAACCTCCTTTGGTTTCGCTAAATTCGTCCCCAGCTGGCCGTAACAACTCTTGCAACATCGAGACTGTAACAGAAAATTGAGAATCTAGAAAAATGGGCCTCGAAGAAGTCTTCGGTTGTAACTTCTCGTAACTCCGTTGAAAAAACTGAGAGAGGTTTTTGTTCTTCAACTTGTGTTGAGAAACAACCTCTCTTGGATTTTTAAAATCCATCCTGGTTTGCCCAGAAACTGTCTCGGACGAACACATGCTGAAATAGGCAAAAATGGCAAAAATATTAAAAAAGCGGTATTCCGGACCCCCCCTGAGGTGGTA
>ML786209.1:337139-347867 GCA_009831015.1 Picea engelmannii | reverse complement strand
CCTGCGAATTGCATTTCTGGCATGTTTTTTTTCTCCTCCATGAATTGTCTGCACCTTACTGGTTCATGGGGGCATATTGGTGGGCGTTTTTGTTTACCTTTATGACTGCGTTGATATTCTTATATAGCATGCGATTGTTTCCCTTTCGGTTATCTCTTATTTTTTCCTGGTTGCAAGACAATGATTTTCTTTACAATTATCATTAGGTTAATTATGTTTAAGACGACAGAGTGTGCATTTCATTGTAGACAACTATTTCCTTCTTACTTTAAAATACTGCAAGACATTATGAGAGAGCATTTAGTGAGAGTTTAAGAGACAACGATCTTAGCCTCTGTATAGCTTGTGTATTCAACTTCACCCAGTCAACAGTTTCAACATTCATTATGGTCTGTGGTCCCAACATATCTATGGTCTGTGCTTCAATAGGTGTTTAGACAAATGATTATCTATATTTCTGACTGCGTTTTTTTAAACCTTAATAACAGGAAATTTTTAAATAATTGCGTTTCAACATTCTGGACAATGAACTTTTATCAACCACATCGATTTAGTTGATTTCTCCTTGATTAAAACGTATTATAGTCTGGTAATATTATGTTTAGATTGTCAGGTGACCTATCATGCTACACCATTCTGTTTTTGGCAACCAATGTATAATTGATTAAAACGCATTATATTCTGGTCGTTTTTTTTATTTAGATTGCCAAGTGACTTGTCAAGCTACACGCATTATGTTTTTTCAATTGACAGCCCATGTATAATTTACACAGTAGTTTTACAGCAATGGTAATTTATATTTACTTTGTACAACAATTTATTAGCATTTTTGTAGACAACCTCTTCATTTGAATGGACAGTCCTTAAATTTAATTTGACTAGACTTGTCCATTAGTTTTAACATTAACTAAACCAGACTTGTTAAATTAGAATGTAATTATTGTTTATAGTGTTAGTATTGACTTAATTTAGGCTTGCTTAATTTGAATTGCAATTAATGTTAAATTAGAGGGTACATTAATGACTAATTGGTAAATTAATATCGTTAACAAGTGTGATAATTGCAGCTTGTACTTTGATATTGTTAATGTTGTTTATGAGGTTAATTGCTAAGTTAGATTGTATTTAGTGATTAATTTAGAATTGTCAATTTATATTGTAATTAATGTTAAATTATATTGGCATGTATTAACTAAATTGTAATTTAGACATGCTAAATTAGAGTGTAAATTATGTTAATTTAGATTGGTAATTATTGACTAATTTTAGACTTGATTAATGGTTGGGTAGTTGGAAAAGTTGTCTAATGGCTTGCGCTCTCTTGTTG
The DNA here is from genome assembly GCA_009831015.1 of Picea engelmannii. Lineage (NCBI taxonomy): Eukaryota > Viridiplantae > Streptophyta > Pinopsida > Pinales > Pinaceae > Picea > Picea engelmannii. The sequence goes on along the minus strand of ML786209.1, from coordinate 346,540 downwards.
ACGTCTTATCGCGTCTTGTCAACCCGTTGCTTGAGGGGTGGGTGTAGTCTTTGTGTCATCTATTTCATTCTCCTAGCGCATGGGTTGGTCTTGAGTCTATGGTCCGGATAGAATATGTTTTCGCCAGTGTTATCGTCGCGCCTCTCATCTGGGGATGGCACGAGTCCTGATGAGGGGATCATGGCATGCCCTATTAGACAGAGGTGAATGATATCGTGGTCGGAGTCTGTGCTTCCCGTGTGAGTGTTGTTGATCATTGGAAGTTGTTGTTAGTGCTTAGGTTGTAATGCCTTCATGCGTTTGGTTTGCGCACCTTGAGGTTCTAGTCATTGGTTGTCAAGGCCGCTGTGTCAAGAGGGGGATGTTGTCCCTTATCTTGTAGGCATGGTCTTGTTTGCGTTGGGTGGTTAGTCGTTCCTCCTTGTTGTTTTGTGCATGTTTCGCCCAATTGCTCGTGTGTCAGTGCGTGGAGTCGTAGTTTTATGCTTCTTGTTCAGCGGACGTGGTGCCCGCCGTCATATGTGTTGTTTAACTGTAATCTTTATTATCGTCCCATATTAAAAAAAATATTCCCCTTTTGCTTCACTTGTAGACATAACGATGGGGTCATTGCATGTATCTTATGTGATGATGCATAGTTTTTTTTGTTGTTATTTCCACAAAGGGATATGGAAATTCTTTGTGTATTTCAAGTTCCATCTCTTCTACCATTGACGTTTGTGCATAGATACTAGTACTTCAATATTGTATAGGATTAGTGAATGATACACTGATGATCAAACTCAGAAACAAACAAAAAAAAAAAATCATTAAAAACAAGCATGGTTATTGTGATCAAGTTTTGTTTCATTATGTTCCAAAAATTTTCATTACAAGGAATTTTTGAAATTGTGTACCCTAGATGGATTGTTACTATCAATGGATCTTTGATCAATCAAAGTTTGAAAATAATATTTTTCTCCCTCATCACTTCATGTTTAAGTACCATTCTCCAAATGCCAACCATAGTGATGTGGATCTAAATAAATAGAACCTCTATGTTTGTATTGCACTTTCATAAATAACATGCTAGAAAGTTTCCCAAACAATACAATCTTAGTTGGTATACTTGATATTGTATAGTATGCAGATGGTGTACTTTTATTAAAAAAATATTGTTTTTTTCTTATTTCAAACAAAGTTACATACAAACATCCAAAAATATGGTACATAATCATTTCCAATGTTGTAAAGTTCATGTCATTCTCCATATTTTTTTCAAAAATAAATCATACTTTTATTTGAGGTTAACAAAATTACATTTTAATGATGCCAGTTGGCATTCCATATATATAGTCATAATTGAAGTAAGAAGAGTCCATTCATTCATCAAAGTACTATATATGTTTCTGATAAAAAAGTATCTTCATTGGACCATACCACCCTATCATAATTTATACAAAAATAGTTCATAAGTCTATTCTTCTCACAATTCAGTCCAAGTATCTTCAGTCCAAATATGTGGGATTTTTTAATATTACACATTGAATCAATAAAGTAGATTATTAAATAACTAAATTAGACCAATTTTTATCCATAAATCCATTTATAAGTTCTGGTATCATTGTCATTTAAACAACCTTCTTGATGTTCCCATAGATGTCATGTACCAGGAGCCATCTACAAGCCTTCCTTTGAATACAGGTCTTCCATCATATTTATTTCTCTATAGACATGACTACAATAGATATCATTAATTCTGGTTTTGATACTCAAAATTTCTTCAAATATAGGCCTCAAAAGAAATTTGGGCATAGAGATAGTTTCATTTAACCATTCAATCACCAACATAGAGTCCCCCCACACTTGTTTCTTTTGGGTCCCATTCATAACTTCCAAAGAGAGGATTGATTTGAGGGCCATGAGTTTAGCTTTGTTGTTTGAAATTATCCCAATGCCATCTTTGAATTTAATAAAGTGGGAATTGGATAATTAAAGGACCCCACTATCCCCATCAATTGGTGGATCCCCATGTGAAGCCCCATCAAAGTATGCCAAACCCCTATTTTTGTCAATGACCTTAAGAAACACAATCCAATGAGATTTCACATCCTTAATCTATTTAAAAAAAAAATAGGATTGATAAAATTTGAGAGGCACACATATGAGGTGGAATGTTTCTATCTTCAAATAGTCTAGAATTCCTACTGAACCATATCCTCCAGGATAGGGATCTATTTAAGGATTTAGTGAAACATTTTTACATTAGTCTCTAATATGATCATCAACATACAAGCCTCTCCAAACATTTATATGACCTATAGCGCATTCTACCTCCATCCATATAGAAATATTATATGGGCAAGTGAGAAACAAATGTGTGGTTGATTCCAAACATACATGACATTTAAGGAACCTACCATGTCCATACCAACATTTCCACTACATGAATTCCTAGGTAGGTACTATATCCCTTAGTATGAGCCACATGAAAATTATTGACTTAAGAGGATACTTGAATATCCATAGTAAATTGAACTACCATTCCAAACATCGTACACCCTCTAATTTCCTCAACAATTTATAACCCAAATTAGGAGTGTATATTCCTCCAATATGGTTTCAAGACCAAACTAGCTCATCACCTCTAGTATTTATCCTTACATGACTATTCCTCAAAGATACTAAGTAAGCTTCCCAAATATCACCTTCAATGCCAACAAAACCTAGTTTATCTATAGACATCCACTCCTACCTCCATATGGTTGAAGAACCCTTATTAGAAGCTAGAGATAAATAAAATAAACCCCTTTCTCAAAGGTAATTTTTCATCAATGTACGTAGACATTAGTTTTATCCACATTCCACATAGAGATCCTCCCCCATACATACTTTTTTTCCATCCCTGGCCTTCTAAACTAGCCACTTCCCTATCGAAGAAAATTCTAATATAATTACCTGTCATATGAGAAAAACATTATGAAAAGATTTACCCTTATTTCTAATCCATTATTAAATAGATTAGGTCTCTATATATTTATGGTAAACCAGACTATACCATGACCCTTTCTTTCTATCATCCTCCAAATATTTTTTTAGTGGGTGCCTTTGAAAAAGCATCTATGTATTTTATACCCCACCCTTATGCCCAAGCCTTTGAGGAATTCAATTTTGTTCCACGAGGCCCAAGGAAAGGCCTTTTTTATTTTATCCACAACCCATAAAACTATGAATCTTAAATTACTAATCTGATACAATACCCCCTTACCCTCTTAGGGACAGTAGTCAATGAAATCCAATAAATAGGTATAGTTTTTTAAATTGATCTAACCAAGACTAATGTACTCCTCTGTGAGAACAAATTATTACACCAAAAAAACATCTTTTTTCAACCTTTGAAAACATCCATCTCTAATATTTCTTTGTACACTATTTTTCTAAATATAAAATGCAAGTATTTAATACCCAACTATAGCTCAATTTGTGGAAAGTGATACAACTAAGAAAATAACTCTATATCTTCTTCACTAATTTTATAAATAAAACAAAGTCTTTCTCCAAATGTATTTGAATTCCTCTTGCTAGGAAAATAGGTCAACTATCTCCCTAAGTTTTAGTGCATCACTAAGAGAGTCATCACAAAATATAAGTGTGTCATCAACAAATAAACAATGAGATATATGAAATCCATTCCCCACTCTAATCCCCTTGAAGGCTCTTAATCATTTTTCCTCCATAATAGCTTTGTTAGGGGCCTCTTCCAGAAAGAGAAACAATGAAGGAGAAATTGGGCATCCTTGCCTCAAGCTAGACCTAGGCCTAGATTTTTTTGAAGTTGAACCATTAACCAACACAACAAAAGACACTGAAATAACATAGTTTATAACCCAATTAAAAACCAATAAATTGAATCCTATGTCAATCAACATTAAGCATAGATAAATCTAACTAATTGTATGTCATATGCTTTAGATAAATCCACCTTAATTACCATTGATAAAAATAAATTACTTTGATAAAATGAAAAACTTCTTAAGAAATACCCACAACTTCATGTATTTTCCTCCCAGCTAAGAACCCAAACTATTCTTGGGAGATATATTTAGATCGTAAGACCTTCACCCTTCTACCAATAATTTTTTATATGATTTTATATGTGCAATTGCATAATGATATGGGTTTGAACTCCTAAAAACTTCTTGGTGAGTCTGACTTTGGGATAGGTTAAATCAAGGTGGAATTGAGAGTTTCTAGCATCTTACCTGATGTCGTAGACTCTTTAATAAATCTCAAGAGATCCCCTTCAATAACCTATTTAAATCCTGTGGAAAAATCCACATTACAATCATCCAGGACTACAATTTTATCCTTTTAAAGAGTGTGTAACACCTCCTATAGTTCTTCTTTGGTGACCTCTTCCATCAAAAGTTCATTGTCCTCTTCAGACACAAAACTAGGGAGTAAAGTTTCCATCTTAACCACTTCAATAATGGTGGCATTGGTTTGTTCCTTAAACATCCATTTGAATTGATTGACCCCATCCCTTGATACCACCTCAAAAATGGAAATATCATCACCCTCCTAATTATGTGATTTCTTGATAGTGTTTACACTTCTCCTATGCTTAGAAAAATGATGAAAATATTTGGTATTTTCATCACCCTTCTCAAGCCAAATAGCCCTATTGTTTAGTCTCCAAGTGGCCCATTTCTCATCCAAGTAGGATCTCTTTTTCTTCTCTAACTCAATAGTATTGGACTCGAGATTCTCATTTGAGAATCCCCTTAAGTATTGTTGCTACATGGTCTCCAATATTGATCCTCACAATTGAATGAGCATCATAAATCAACCTAACACCCCTAGTCAATGCAGATGGGATATATATGATTACTATTTTGCATCCAAACAAACAAAATTGAGACATAGAAAAATCACTACATTATTCTTTCCAACCTCCTTAATTACAAGAATTTCATCTCTAGCGATATCAATAGAGCATGCCCCCACCAATCCCCCCAAGAATCGATAGGGCAATATCGATATCAATAAAGCATGTCCCAAGAATTGAATCAATTATGAAAGAATGATTCTTATCATGCAGAGATGCAACTTTAGAATTAATAAACACACCTAAAGAGAGGTCCTCAACCTTGTCTACTACCCCAAACCTTTAACACCACCTACCTTCCAATATTAGTGTACACAATGTGCCTTCAAGAAAAACATCGAACTCATAACTCAATTAATGCACACGACCTTCCATATCTTTGGAAGATATTTTCCTTTAACACCAACTACCTTTCAAGATTAGTGTACACAATGTGCCTTCAAGAAAAACATCAAACTCATAACTCAATTAATGCACACGACCTTCCATATCTTTAGAAGATATTTTCCTTTAACACCACCTACCTTCCAAGATTAGTGTACACAATGTGCCTTCAAGAAAAACATCGAGCTCATAACTCAATTAGTGCACATGAACTTCCATATCTTTGGAAGATATTTTCCTAACCTCTTCTAGACCTCTATCTAAGTCATTGTCCATATTGTAAAGAAATAAAATTAATTATATATGTTAAACACTAGTAGAAAATTCAAGAAATTCATCTAATGCAGAGAAATCAAGAACAAACTTTATATAATAAATCCATCGCTCTTTCTACAACTCCAAAGTCTTATTTGCTTGATTAATGTTGATTTGTTTATCTCATGTTTGGTTAACATTGATATGTTATATATATCCATAATAGTAAAAGTATGTTATTGTTATCATAAGCAATCGATTTTGATAATTTGTAAATAAAAATCCCTTTTTGAAACTTCATTTTTTTTTATTAGTTAAGAATGTGGATTACTCACAGAAGATGTTGTGTATCAACGCGTACTAAAAATATTTGTTGTATTGAGTCAAGTTAAGTGGGGAAAACGGGAAAATAAACTTAAGAGTTCAAATAATGTATGGGGTGCAAAGCATCAAGATTGGATAGAAAAAGGTCCAAAATTCTTGCAAAATGGTAAAGGAAAAAAAAAACAATAAGAACTCAATTTATTCACTTAGAGCAAGGGATTCATAATCAAAATGAAGAAATTACAGGAAAGTGTTGTTGCTAGCATAACATGACTTTGGACTCATTTTCCAACTTACAACATTTGAGTATTTTTAGACGAAAAAACAAAGAGTCAAAGAGTTGTAATAACAATATTGGATCATAATCAATGGCCATCAAACTTTCAATCACATTTTGAGATTAGGTAAGGGTCTATTTCTTCTCATCATATCCTAACTATAGAAGGAATCAATAACTCGGAACAAAGACTCTTAATAACCTTCGCAACACTATATAAAGTAATTACTCCTCTCTTATTCTTAGTGAACTCCTAACTAAAAGGAATACATTACTTAGTGTAGATACTCTAACTTAGGGAAACACCACTCTACTCTATAAGGAAGGAAGATCTTACTTGGTAGAGAAAGAATCCATCACCAGGAACAACAACCTCTTACTTACTCTATAAAGCTACGACTCACATCCTAAATATTATGATCTATGTAAGTTCGCTTCATGCTTTGTAATCTCACTATGGCTTAATATTACAAACATGTTTTTTTTATAATATTTTATCTTTCATTTTTTTAATATTTTATCTTTCAAACAAGATATAAATGTCTCATAACGAAATAACAAAATACCTCAAAAATACAACACCTTTCTTTTCTCAAAATGGAAGTATAGGCATGGGCATGATGGAAGAGGTGGGAATGTATTTAGTGTGGGAAAATGCCGCCACCTTAGCATAGAGAGGAATTTGTGAAGGTAATGAGTGACCTCAGAAGTGAATTCAAAGGGCCCTCATTTGAATCCCATGTGACCATAGTGGGCATCCAGAGGTTAACCAAAACCCAAGCTTGTGCGAATTTGGAAGCCACATGCACGATCGTGGCCCTCTACACTTGTTGCCACAATTAGGTGGCATGCAGTGTTCACTTCTACTAGTGAATTTATATTCTTCTCCATCTAACCACGGATGTTATGTAGGTGAATGTTTTGTTGAGGAATTATTTCAGCATATCTGAAAACCCTATTTTCTTGTGTATGGAGAATTTCCCGATGAAGAGAAGAATTTGAGTAAATCATCGAGTACAAAGAGGCCATTGTCTTAGAAGCTCAAATTCATGTTGTTTTATGAGTGTTTTCTCTATCCAATATCATTTGAGATCATAATGGATCCTATCATGCTTGCCACTGGGAAGACATATGATTGACCCTACATCTAGACATGGTTGGATAATATCCTTGAACTTGGTAGAACACCCTTGGTGAATATTCAAATCTATATGCACTTATAAAGTGTTGTTGATAACAGGTTAACACTTTCATTATTTGATATCGGTAATGGGTCTTATCCATTGGTTGTAATATTAAATGTTGGGTTTAGATATGTGTAACAATAATATCATTCACAAGCACAAGTAAGGGACAATAGAATTTTACACTCACGAAATTCATGAAGGGGAAATTCTATTCAATCATATCATTCACATGTGTGTTTCTATTGTACAATTAGTTCCCTTCATATAACAATAGGTGACCATAACAATGATATCATAGTTAGATATTTAGTTCAACCATATGCATAATTATCTCTCACAATCTCTCCATAAATCTCTCAATTGATCTTCATTCATGACCTCTCTCTTTTCTCCTCATCTTTGATTCTTACCTAGACTTCTATGCCTGGTCTACATCATTACAAGTCATCCTAAAATTTAGACATTATTTATGATTCACAAATAGAAGTTAATCCTTCAAAGAAATAAATGTTAATAATTTGTAAATCTAAATCTCTTTCTAAACTCCTAAAACTTTTTTGATTTATTACTATTTGTTGAGTTGTTCATATTGTGTTTTATTAATATTATTTTTTTTAAGTTAGAAAATAAACATCACTTCTAAACTCTACATATACTGAATATTGTAAAGAAACAAAAAGTAGATATCGATACATATCTAAAGTATAAAAAAATATTAATCATTAAAGAAAGTGTATCGAATACTAATGAATAAAATAATACTTGGTGTTGCCCGTTTCCCCTTTCTTCTTTTTTACCTCAATCCATTCCCTAAAACAAGGACTAACTACAAATCAAAATTTCAATTTTTAGAATTCCTATGAAGTACCAACTCTTTATTGAAATCAAAATTTCAATTTTTAGAATTCCTATGAAGTACCAACTCTTTATTGGAATTAGAGTTCTCATATTTATAAACTCACTTCATTCCTCATAGTGGGACTTCATTTACAAGTATCATCTTCAAAGGGGATGTATTCTGCTATATCCTCCCAGGGAATATTTAATTCTTCAACCTACAATTGATATAGGAATAGGAATCCATTTTTTCCTAAATTTTTATGCACATCGATCGACTCCATTAACAAAGAAGGGTTGCTCATATGATTGCTAGGTTTTTGGTTTGTAGATGTATCCTTTTTTGGGGATGAGTGTGCTCTTTCTTAGGGACGGAAATATTTTAGATATCCATCTTCTTTGCAAATCCAACACCGAAAATTTGTATTATGATAATCCAAAACATGAGTACGTATATGTGTTTCCCTTTGTAAAATCATAATGTCTAATAAACTTTTGTTAAGATTGATCTTAACACAAATTTTTACATATGTGTAAAGACAAATAACCTAAGTCACTCATTTCTAAATATTTTCCTAAGTTATTCCCAATACCTTTAAGAACTAATGAATACAAAAAATGAATACCTTTAAGAACTAATAAATACCAAAAATGAATAAAAATTATTATTTTAGTATGGGTTTGAAAACAATTGTAAATCACTTGATCTTTGGAGTTGGGATAAGAAAAAACTCATCTTTGAGACTCTTGTTACACCTGTTATTCTTTATGGATGTGAAGTCTGGGGCTGTAGTATCTCTCGTGAATCATGGAGAAAGATAGAGTAAATACAAAAGAATTTTATAACCTATAATCTCAAAATTAAAGGAAATATGCCCTATCCCATCCTCCTCGTAGAAACAAGCCTCTCCCCCATTGAGAGCATTTCTATGACTAGATACCTAATGTATAAGAACAAGTTAAACAACATGGAAGACAAGAGGCCACCTAAAATTGCTTCAAAATCAAGTCATAACCACCATCGACTCAAGCGAGGATGGCATAAAGACGCCTGGTCTTGGATAAACTATTGGGGAATCATGGAGGAAACCATTTTGCGGAATAAAGATACTATTAAAAAAAACGTCAAATCAAAATTTAAGGAAAAAATGTGGCGTTATAAAGAGTTAGAGGAAAAAAGAAAATTAAGGTATTATAAAGATGTAATCAACCCTAATCTAGAAGATCAAAATTATCTATCTGTTTTTCCAAGTGTAAAGAAAAAAATAAG
>ML786209.1:300611-329762 GCA_009831015.1 Picea engelmannii | reverse complement strand
TCTATTAATCCCCGCCCCCCCACCCTCTATAGAGGGTGGGGGGGGAATTAATAGAGGAATTATAATATAATTCCTCTATTAATTCCCTCCCCCCTCCCACCCTCTATAATAATAAATATTAATAATTAAGATTATATAATTCAAGTTTAATAATAGTTTTTGAGAATATTTAATCCATTTTTTAAATAAAAAATACAAATTCAATAACTAAAATTACAACTCCAACCATTTTTCTCAAAATAATTCAAAATAATTGTGAAAAGAAATCCAAACCCTATAACTTCTAAACTTATTCTCATACACCTACTCCTACATATGACTACACCAGCTCCTACATATCATTACCTAACCCACATCAACTAAGATAACTCTATTATATTCACACGCCTTTTGAAATCTGTTAAATATCCTATTTTCAATCTCCAAAACCAAATAAATTATACGCAATATTTGGATTACACGAGTGAGGGAGGATGGCGGGTGGGAGGACGAAGGGTGATGAGAGTTAGCTAAGTTGGGTGGACAAGAGCAATGAGAGTTAGCTAAGTTGGGTGGACAAGAGCAATGAGAGTTAGCTAAGTTGGAGGTAATTTCGGAAATCTCCCCCAACCCCTAGGTAGCAGCGATATTGTGGGTAGGGAGGGGCGCAGAGAGGAGAAGGGGACGACGGAAGGGAGGGTAAGGGTAAGGGGATGGGGATGGGGATGGGGAAAAGAGGGGAACGAGGGATAGCTAGGTGGGGAAAAAGTGATTCCAAGAGTAGTCCGTGCATGTTTTTATTCTTTTTATCTTTTTTGTTTATTTTATTTTTTTATTTTTATTTTCATTTTCATTTTTTTTTGTTTTTTTTTCTTATATATATTATTTTTATTTTTTATTTTTTTTTATTTTTTTTAATTAAAAAAAATTATAATGTATTCTAAAAAAATTCAAGTTTTTGTCCAACCATTTGATTGGTAAAGTTTACATAACCTCTTAAGAGGAAATACATGTTCTTAACCATTAGGCCCATTCAAACTATATTAAAAGACTAGAAATTTTAGAATTTGTCTTAAATTTTGTTTATAAAAATGTTGTTTTTATAGTTCCTTATAATTTTGTTGCAATGAAACTAATTATTAAGTTCATGGATTTAAAAATGTTCCAAATTTAATTTAATGTTTTAAATGTTTAAATTTTATTTTTATGTTTAAGAAGATTGTTGAATTTTTTTTTTTTTAATTTTAAATTTTGATTTCTTAAAATTAAGAAAGTCATTATTAATATAAATTTGATTAGTTAAAAAATTAATTCATTATTATTATAAATTTTGATTAATTAAATCATTAAGAAATTTATCATTATTATAAATATTTTGAAATTGTAATGTAATATAAAAATAAGATATTAAAAATATTTTTCATTTTCAAAATAATAAAATTTATCATCTCATTACACTTTAAAAATCATAGTTAAATTCATTCTTACATTATAAAACTTGTGAAAAATAGTTTTCATTTTAATAATGTTTATTTTCTTCTTAGTTTATTATAATAAAAATACACTTAATTTTTTTTAATTATGATGAATAACCTTTTAATATACAGTCTGAGTGGGTCTAATGGTTAAGAACATGTGTTTCCTCTTAAGAGGTCACAGGTTCAAATCCAAAGGGGGGTAGGGTATGTATACCTTCGTAGACTTTACCAATCAAATCACTGGGTGGAGGGGGGTCTCATACACCAATTTGGTGTGTTGGCTTGGCCGTGACCTTAAAAATAGATTACTATTATTATTATTATTAATATCTTGTTCTAAATTTTTATTACTTCATAATTTTTCCTTACATTTAGATATGATAGTGTTTTTAAATTATCAATATTGACTAAAATGAATACTTTTATTTTTTAATGATTTAATCAAAGATGTAAACACATTTTATAATGTAAGGGTCTTTCATTGAAATATGACTTAGTTTTAAAAGGTTTCTTCTCTTTCATATTAATTATTAATTATTATATATATTTGTATATTAAATACCAATAGAAAATAAAATAAAATATATTATTTTCATTTTAAAATTATAAATAATAATAATAAAAAAATATTATTTAATTTTTATTTTTGACAAAATTATAAATAATGATGATGATAAACCTTAAGAGGGTAAATGATTACTTGTGATTCTTTAGAATTTAATTAATTTTTATTTTCATCATTATCTAAAAACATTACACAGTACCTATTTAAATTAATATTCAAATTTGATAAGACCAAAAATAATTAATAAACTATTAAAATTTGATAAGACCAAAAATAATTAATAAACTATTAAAATTTGATAAGACCAAAAATAATTAATAAACTATTAAAATATGATTAATTAAAAACAAAACAAAATATATTATTTTAATTTTAAAATTATAAACAATAAATTGTTTTTGGGTTTGTTTAATTATTTTTCATGATTCTTTAAAAATATTACAACTTGAAACATGATTCATATTAATATTCAAATGTTATTACATATTATTTATAAAAAAATATTAAAATACCATTGATTAAAAAGATTGGAAATTATTAGGGGTGGCAGGTGCGGTGCGGTGCAGGGTGGGGGGGTCATCTATGATTCTGAGGGAAATAAGATAATCGATTATTCTTGGGGTCTTGGAAAAACAACAAACAACAAAGAAAAATTCCTAGCAGCTTACATGGGACTCAAGCTTGCCCAAGATCGACACATATAGGCTCTAATAGTCTTGGGCGATTCCGAAATTGTCATCAAAGAATTGAGAGGGATATCAAATTCAACAAAAGCTTTTCTCAAAAGCATATCATCGGTTATAAATTCTCTAAAGAAAAGATTTGTGCATCTAAGTTTTTTCCACGTTCTCCGAAAACAAAATACAGAGGCTGACAAAATGGCCAAAGAGGCTAATATCCTAGAACAAAGTAACCTCCTCGCCAATCAAATCCATTCCAATGTTTGGCTTCCCTAAGCATTTATGTTCCTTAGTCCCCCTCGCACCTGTAGGAATTAACCACGCCACTCTCCCCCCTCCCCACTCGTCTCTCTGTTTTTTTAGGTTCACACCTACTTCAGCATCCCACGTCACTCTCCACTCCCTCACCCACACCTTCGGTACTGCTCCCCTCCCCCTTTTTGTCTTTTCCTCCCCTCCTCCTGGCATGCGAGAACATGTGCCCCATATTTCCTTCACATCTCACGTACCTTCGCTCCCATACCACACCTCAGCGCATTTCACTTCCAAACACTTAAACTCTGCCTCCAAACGCCCATTTGTGTACTTCCCCTCACGACAACCCAGGCACCGTCACATTCTTCTCTGACTGCACGCTCGATGGAAATCATGAGCCCTATTTATAATGGCCTCTGTAGGCCTTCTTCCAACATTCAATTGCAACCCCTCTCTTTCATTAGTCAATTTCTCCCTTGCACTTATGAGTTCCTGGATCCCACCTTTCTTGGTCTTTCTCTGCCCTTGGCCTGCGCTTACCTTGATCACCTTATCATCATGCGCCAAAGCACTATCAACAACCGAGATCCTTGCTCCTGTCCAGCCTGTACGTTGGACGAAATTCGGGGACAATTTCAAGAATTGCAGGAAGATTGCAGGTGAATTGAAGGCCGGTCGGACACTCAACATAGAGAGTTGCAACAAGAAATCCATTCAATTCAAGAAAACATGGTCGAGATGCAACGCCAAATGCAAAGAATGGAATTCAGACATAATCAAGAATTAGCCATTGTCATGAGAGGCATAAACTGCAACACACAATAGATTGAAGAGTTAAATCAACGGCCTGGCAATCCTCAACACCCTCCATGCTCAGTTGGTATAGATGAATCCTGGATCCCTTCCACCTCCCACTCGGTGGCCAGCAGTAATCAACACATCTCAATTCCCCCCGGATTCATGGACCTGCCTGGGATGGAGCAGCTCAATCGCAGCAGCATGAAGACGCAACCCAAGATAAAGAAAATAGAGCACCACAGTGAGACGAAGCTGGCCCCTCCCACTTCAAATCAAGGTTTATATGAAGTGTAAATATAAAATTTCCCTTCACAGTTTTGTAGCCATTTTTACATGGCAACTATGTAGTGTCTACAACATAAAGACATCGTTTACTTTTGGTTTCAGCAAAAAAAACTGTAATCACAACATAAGTTGGATGATAAAACCACTGGCATCTACCTTTTGTAATGATCACCTTTTTTTGATAAATATATAAATAATCGTTTCTGTTAAAAAAAAAAAACGATTGAAAATTATTATAATTTATAAAAACGCATAATGTATTATGTTAGGGAGGTCTTATGCATATATGAAGTCATAATCTATATTTATGAGGTGGCATAACCTTTGACACAATCAATTTCGTCGAAATACTCGACTAGACGAAACACCCCCTCTTATATACACGACAAGTAAGATTCCAAACGTCATATAGTATTTGATATAATCATTTTAGTCGTTGTATCCGTACATATACAAGGAAAACCTTAGGCTGTTGAGCTCCGTAGAGACATAAAACATCCGTAGAATGATATAATGGTATTATATTTAAAAAGAAAGGAGTACATGGTATTAGATTAATTTAAATTAATTGAATAGTGTGGAGTTTAATTTTCATGCATATTAGATTAATTTAAATTAATTGAATAGGGTGGAGTTTAATTTTCATTTGTTCATGGATTTAATTTTGTGATTCTTTATGAAACATTGTTTTTTTCAAAATTTTCAAATTATAATGAAAAAATAAATAAAATTGAAAAATCAATTTGAACTTGTAACATTTTAAGAGGAAATACATGTTCTTAATCATTAGGCCCACTCAGTTTGTATATAAAATATAATTAAATTAATTAAATTTTTTTAAATATAATTTTTTTTTAAACCATGTATTGGAAATCAAAATATAGTTATTTTTTTTATCTGAATGGATTGAAGTTTGTATTTTAAAATGAGAGAAACCGAAGAAAGATATTTATAAAGGGAGAAGCTGGTTAGTGGACACTAAGAAGTTAAGAAAAGTAAATATGTAAAAATATGAGAAAAAATGTTGGTATAAGAAGAGGTGGTTGAGGTAGTATAAAAAATTCATCATCACATATACGAAGCATTTGTTCAAAGAGAAAGTTGATAACTTAGAGGAAGGTGGTGCATCGAGCATAGGTAAAAGAAGAATGCAAGGATTTTGACGTAGAGCTTAAAATGTTGGTGGTAACTATAGACAAAATATTTTCATGAGTTTCTCCCTAGGGTTGTACTAGGAGTTCATGGGCCCATTAGACATACGAGTAAGATAAGTATGATGGTCATTTAATGTAATTTGGAACTAGGTAGACAATTATAGAGGCAGACAATTATGGTTATTGTTAAATAAGGCCCCATTGGGTACTTAGCATTTAATAAATGTACATTTGTGGCTTCATTAAAGAAGCTCCATTATGTAGTTAACATTTGCTAGGTTATAAATAAATTTGGAATCTTCCTAATAGAGCATGTATGAGAATATTGTTGTATTGGAGAGATTAACTAATTGGGAGTTTCCCCTAGAAGAGGAAAGTGAATATGAATTAATCTTTTTGTAAAAGGATCTTGTAAGGTGTTGTTGTACCTTAAGGGTATTTTAATTTATAAAGTGTTGCAACATTTATTGCCTATTATTAAATATCTTATGTGTGTTTGGATTTTCAGATCTAAGATACACTACATATTTCGTCATACACACATGAAGATGAAGACCATAGATCATTTGAAAGTCCACAAAGGGATGGAACACATAGAAATCAAGCTATAACATATAGTTATCGAAAGTTGAAATTCGTTTAGATAATATAGCAACAAACAAAGTTCATAATTTGTTATACAGATTCATAGAATTGAGATGTATAGTGTCTCTCAACAGTATATGAAAAAAAATCAATAAAACTAGTTCAAAAAAACAGAATAACTCTCTTAAGATAATTAGACACTAAGGAGTTAGTAAAGTTCAACTTGGTCTAATATGTCATCTTAACAATTGATTGGTCCATGAGCTCTATTTAAATAGCATGGATGGTCATTTGTTGATGATCAATTGTGAAAACTCTCTTATAAGATATATATTTTTTTCATTAATATGTTGCAACAAGTGGCCACATTGGCTAGAGCCATGGACTCCTTCAATCTTTTAGGGTTTTAACCATGTAAAAACATTGGTCTATTGAACTTTGATCTTGTTTTTTTAGTGGTTGTTGAAAGTGTTAGAATTCCTTGTTTTTTGAAACATGGTATCAGAGCTCGCTTGAAGACCCACTCCTCTTATAAAGTTAGATTTGAAGCATTTTTGGGTTAAGAGACTAATCCACTGAGTTCAAAGAGTTTCTTTCTGTTGTAAATTTTTTTGTTTCACTCCAAAAAGAATTGATATTTTAGTTTTCTATTTTTTATTCTTGGTTTTCAAGTGCCTATAACTAGGAGGAATATCACTTATATACAACTAGTCCATTTATGTTTACAAATTTAAAGATAATTTTTTTGCATGCTCTTGATTTTATTGTGTGAAGAAAAAAAAAATTAATGGAGTTAGGAGGAATATTTCTTTACAAACAACCTAACTCACTCATTTTAAATTTTTAAATAGTTTCCTCGCGCTTTTCTACCATTCACGATCTCAATAGCCAAGTATGTGCCCGGGATAAGGCGTAGGGCCTCCTTCGAGAGGTCATTTGCTAATTTAAGAGAGACCGCCCCCCTTTGGGCGGTCAGAAGAAAAGAGTGAAAGAGTGCAAGAAGAAAAGAGTGAAAGAGTGCAGATACACCGTTATATATATATATATAACGGTGTATATATATAATGGTCTCTTTTAGGATTAGAAATTCTTTTTAATGATGAAAATTTTGACCAAGTCATAGTTGGACAAAATCATTTCAACATGGTTTAAATGGTTAGAAATTTTTAAAAATTAACTTTAAAAAATGCTATGTTATATATAAAACATAAATTTATGAAAAAATAGAATATGCTTTATTGATATATCAGTTTCATTTAAATATATATTATGATTTGGATTTTTCTGCAATTTTTTTTAATTAATTTTATTTAAAATTTAATTAAAAATTTAAAATAATTATTAAAATAATAAATATAAATGGTTAATATTACATAATTAAGTACAATAAAAATAAAATATATGTTATGATTTGGATTTTTCTGTCTTTAATTAAAATTTTAAAATAATTATTAAAATAATAAATATAAATTGTTAATATTACATAATTAAGTAAAATAAAAGTAAAAGTACTTGAAAAAGTTAAATTTATTTTGCAATAAAAAATACAAATTTAATAAAAAAAAATTACAATTCCAAAAAAATCCAAATCTTAAAACCTTTAGAAATCTTCTTATACATCTAGTCCTACATATCACTACATGATCATCATTATGTAAAACCAGAACCTAACCCACATCCATAACTAAGTATGCTAAAGTATGATCATCATTATTATATCCACTCTCATTTTGAAATATGTAAAGTATGCTATTTTCAATCTCCAAAACCAAATAAATCAAACAAAATATTTGTATTACAAAAATTTAACTATCTCCATAAACAAGACCAGAGCATTTATCTTTTTCTTACAAAATTGAATCGTCACACCATCATGTGATTCTGAATGGAAATACACATAATTGGATGTCCAGAGAAACCAAAGCAGTGACAGCATGCACAGACCAGTAGTAAGTAATTCAGAGAATATCGTTATTAATTTAAAGTGGATAAAGAAATTCAGAGGATGGAGCAAGCGTTGGGGTTCTCGTCGCTCAAATAATAAGTGTAACCACTGCAGCGATCACAGTTTCTTGGAAGAATGACATAAGTATTCTTATCTTTCCAACCCTCCTGATCATCCTCCTTTTTAAAAGGTCTCACGCTCACCAATTCAGCGAATCCAAATTTTCTTAGACTACTCGTAAGGCAAATGGGATCTGCATCTCCAATTACAACGATCTTACTCTCCTTTGCCTCAATCTTTATAGAGTCAACGCCTGCAACGTATTCACAGACATGCAAAACTTTAATACAAATTATTGCAGCCTCATCAGTCAAACCCATAATAAATAAACGGAGAATTTACCTTCAATCCCTGCAAGTGTCTTCATGGCTCTCCGTTTGCACTTTTCGCAATTTAACTCCAGTTTCAACACTATTTTCTGCACAGAATTCAAGTCAAATAACAGCATAGAAAATAAAATGAGAGATCGATCGCAGTTGGCTTACCTTAGCCATTTCCGACAGCTGCCGAAAAGTAAGAGCCTCCCAGAGCTTTTGGATGAAACAGTTCTTCTTCTGCCATCCCCGGCTGCCTTGAAGACTATAAATAATGCGGTAGGGGAATTTTAAAATGGCGTGAACGAGCAATGTGGACATGGTCTTTCCTTTTCTACAGTCCAGATTTTAGAATATCGTCGCCATGGAAACGGAAGACGCGGTCTGCACCTTCAAAAAAAATAATCATTTTTGCAATCGCTATGTGTACAGGGGCAGGGAATTTTATATTCACTGCTAGAAGCAGCACAGCAACTACAAAAACTGATTTAAACATGTTGTACGCATCCCACGTTAGCATTGACTGCCAGCCTAACACCAACAACTTCGCTTAATTGGCAACTCCCTGCTCAGACTTTTCAAACATAACATAGGCTTCAATGCACATAGGGTTGGGATGTAAATCATGATGATAATTATTAACATCCAGTGAAAACTATTTTATTTTATACAAATTTTATTTATAAAAAAAATAATTTTTATATTTTATGATTTTAGTTTTATTATGTTTATAGGCTTTTCCTTATTATTGGAATAGCTGTTTCTCTATTGGAATAATTGGATTAATCATCTTTTTAATTACAAAATTTGATTTAATGGTTATGGATTAAAGATGTTAGCATATTTTTCCTCTTATATTCAAATCAATGAATGAAATTTGCATAATTAACTCTCTTATATTTATAAAATAGTCCGTTCATCATATTTATTTTTTCATATTTACTTAATTGATTAAAAAATTACTATATCAACTTATCAATGGCCACCAACCATAATTTAAAAAATCAAAAAAATATTAATTTAATTTTAACATTTACATTTTCATTCTACAGTGATGCGTTTGTAATGGCCATATTTTGTTTTTTACTGTTTTTCTTTACTCGTTAAGTTTTAAGTGTGCATTTCGTTTTTAACTTTTCGTTGGTGTTTCCCTTTTTGAAGCTAGCTTTTCAATTAAGGATTACTTGGAAATGTTGGGTTTCAATTAACCTTAAATTTTTTACTTTTTTTTAATCATGTAATTTTTAACTGTGCATTTCGTTTCTAACTTTTGGCTAGCGTTTCAATTAACCATCATGTCCTGGCCTTTCACTTTACCAGGCTAACGTTTCAATTAACCCTCGCGTTCTGATGCCCGTGTGCTGGATGCCACGTTTGGT
The DNA here is from genome assembly GCA_009831015.1 of Picea engelmannii. Taxonomy (NCBI): domain Eukaryota; kingdom Viridiplantae; phylum Streptophyta; class Pinopsida; order Pinales; family Pinaceae; genus Picea; species Picea engelmannii. The sequence goes on along the minus strand of ML786209.1, from coordinate 320,285 downwards.
TGCCATTTATGGATCACATAAAATAATTATGGCCACTTTTTATTTCCCTGGTGGCTATGGTGAATGTAACTCTTCTTTCGATGTATATTTTACCAACACCATGAAATTATATATCTTTTGCTGCACACGCTTGGGACGTTTTTCCAAAAGCACTATTGCCAAGAGCATGAAATCATATATTAAAGCGATTGCCAACAGCATGAAATCATATAGTTGAAGCACCTGGATTGTAGACGCAAACTGGAGTAGGAGAAAGACAAGGATAAGTGTTTCTAGACCAGGAGTGAGTAGCCCATCAGGAATGACACGTCAGACAGTACATTTGGATAAGTAAGATGGATTGTAGACGCAAACTGGAGTAGGAGAAAGACAAGGATAAGTGTTTCTAGACCAGGAGTGAGTAGCCCATCAGGAATGACACGTCAGACAGTACATTTGGATAAGTAAGATCCTTTTGGTGTATGCTTTAGGTTTCAACGTTACCAAATATAGTTTTTTTTTTTAACTTTGTGATATTAACAATATAGTTTTCCTTAACTTTGTGATTTAACAGTATAATAATGATAGGTTATTGTTTATATAACCATAATGGTTATATAATGAGACTACAGACCAGCACTAAAAAATGATAGACTATAGATAAGCACTAGAAAATGATAGATTATAAATAAGCACTAAAAAAACTTAACCATTAATTTTGGGAGGACAATATATAAAATTTTCATCACTCCTTTTGTTATATCCACTAATGATTCTTATCAACTTATATCAACTATAAAATTTATGGTTGTGCTAGTGTATAAGACTAGCACAGCAGAAAAATAGCTGTTGGTGAATGCCCAAAGATTGAGAAAATGAATCTTTAAAAAAATATATTAAATTTTATTATCTATTAACAAATAAATTGTTGGGCTTCATTTATCTGGTGTTAATATTTTAATTTCTGTTATTCACTTAAGTGGCAATCAGTTAGCTATCAAAGTAATTTTTAAATATGATTAGGTAAATGTAAAAAAGTAAACACATAAATTGATGTCTTTATAATAGCTAGGAAGTTAATGATTGAAATCACAGCTATTTATTTTGTGTGACTACTAAGAATATTCCAGTCATATTTAATCCTGTCCATAGAAAACTTATTAAGCACTAAACCCCTATTAAATCTGCCCATTGTCAATAGGGCGTAAATATTGGTGTAAAGTTTTACTTAAATTTCTGTAATGTTGATTTGTAATGTAAAAAATAAGATATAAAAAAATATTTTATTTAATGATTGTAGATTTTCAGATTTGTTATATTATGTATGAGATTTTTGGGATAAACATAGGATAAACTAGAAAAGTTGGACTTTTCAAAATTACCTACATAGTGTTTATTCAAAAATTTATTATATAAAAATATTTTTCATTTTCAAAATAATAATTTTTTTTCTCACTTTTCACTTTGAAATCACAGCCATTTATTTTGTGTTACTACTAAGAATATTCCATCCATATTTAATCCTGTCCATAGAAAACTTATTAAGCACTAAACCCCTATTAAATCTGCCCATTGTCAATAGGTATACGCCTTTCGGCGTAAATATTGGTGTAAAGTTTTACTTAAATTTCTGTAATGTTGATTTGTAATGTAAAAAATAAGATATAAAAAAATATTTTATTTAATGATTGTAGATTTTCAGATTTGTTATATTATGTATGAGATTTTTAGGATAAACATAGGATAAACTAGAAAAGTTGGACTTTTCAAAATTACTTACATAGTGTTTATTCAAAAATTTATTATATAAAAATATTTTTCATTTTCAAAATAATAAATTTTTTAGTATCTTCTCAATTTTTAGATGTGATAGAGTTTTTAAATTATTAATATTCTCAATTTTTAGATGTGATAGAGTTTTTAAATTATTAATATTCACTAGAGTGACTATTTCTATTTTCCAATAATTTAGTCAAGACTTACATATTTATGCTAACACATGTTATGTTATAAATATCTTTCATTGAAATTTGAAGTAAGTTTAATAATCTCTTATCTTTTATATTAATTATATTTATATAATAAGTAAGTAATCACAATCATACTATTAATACTACTACATTATTGTAATTTAAAATTATAAAATATAAAATATTTTTAATTTTACTTAATGTTTTTTTCCATATTTTTTAAAGTTCCTACACCACTTACTTAGAATTAAATTATATTTGTATTAATATTTGAATATTATAACATAAAAAATAATTAACAAAATAATATTAATTAACAAATAAAAAGAATAAAATATAATGTTAACGAAATAATATTAATTAAAAAATTTAAACAATAAAATATAATGTTTACAACTTGAAAAATGATTTCCATATTAATATTCAAATATTATTATTACATATTATTTATAAAATTATTACTAAAATATTATTAATTAAAAAGAAAAAAAAATATTTTGAAAATGACCATAATTTATAAAAACTGATAATTTTTAATGTATTTTGTTACACAGATCTTATGCATAGATAAGTCTTCATGTTTATGAGGTGGCATAACCTTTGACATAATCAATTTCGTTGAAATACACGACTAGACAAACGGCCGCCTCTTAGATAGAAGAAACGTAAGATTCCATGTCCAAACAAATGGGAAGGTGATATAGTATTTGATATAATCTAATATAATCAATTTAGTATTTTGATGTATACGTACATAGACAAAGGAAAACCTTTTATATGCGGCACGATTAGGATTCCATGTCCAAATGAATGGCATGAGGATGTGGAGGTCAGTTGAGACATAAAACATCCATAGAATGATTTAGTGCTATTAGTTTGAAAGACAAAAGAGTGCATGGTATTAAATTAATTGAATAGTGTGGAGTTTAATTTTCATTTGGTCATGGATTTAATTTTGTGATTCTTTTACTTAAGATTAATCTTTTTCAAAAATTCAAATCATAATTTTTTAAATTTTTTGAAAAGTCAATTAAATTAAATATATTTTCAAAAACTAACCCCTTTCAACAATCATATAAAACAAAGCTCGTTGTTTCATTTTTTATTTTTCAAACAATTTCCTTTTACGATTTTAATGCTATAAGAATTTGGTCGTCGCAATCTGAACGAGGTATTATCGAAAGCGTCCTTTCCTAGAAATTGGTTTAGCGTGCGATGTACGGAGAAAAGGCACAATCCTAAAAGTTGGCATATATTAATTTAATTGATTCAATTATTAAACTCTTAAAAACGATCAAATTGATAATTGTTTATGTGTATATGCATTCGATAAGAGGTTACTTGTATATGTATTTGATAGCGAGTCAGAGGTCACGATTCCCTCTCATTATATATCACTAATATATTTCTCTAATTAAAATAAAATAAAATAAAATTAGACAAATCAAAAGATGATACGAGTATATAAAATCTAATAAATTTATTTAACTTTTTAAAAATATAAATTTTTTTTTTTAAATATGTATTAAAAATCAAAATAATTAGATTTTTTTATGTTGTCTAATGATAATGATTAACCTCCATTAAGATTGAATTGGTCTATTGGACCTTAAGAAGGTAACTGATTACTTGCCATTGTTTAGAATTTTATTTTTGTGCTTGAAAAGCATTAAGAGAAGCTTTCCAAGATCACCATATTTTTGTTGACTTAAGAGGTTAGGAAGGTTGGTAGTGTGACAAATATTTTGAAAATGAGATCTAATATGGGTATAGGATGGACAATCTAAGATAAATTGATTTTCATCTTCAACCTTCTTAGTGTCACAAAGGTGACACACCCTTTCATCCCATGGCGTTTTAGGAATTGACCAAAGCCCAGTTTCACTAAAGGGCTCATGAGAATTTGTTATTATCTTAGCAATGCTTATTTTTTGCTTTACACTTGGCAAAACAGATAGATAATTTTGATCTTCTAGATTAGGGTTGATGACATCCTTATAATACCTTAATTTTTTTTTCCCTCTAACTCTTTATCACACCACATTTTCTCCTTAAATTTTGATTTGACATTTTTTTAATAGTATCTTTATTCTGCAAAATGGTGTCTTCCATGATTCCCCAATAGTTTAGCCAAGACCAGGCATCTTTATGCCATCCTCACTTGAGTCGATGGTGGTTATGACTCGATTTTGAAGCAATTTTAGGAAACCTCTTGTCTTCCATGTTGTTTAACTTGTTATTATACATTAGGTATGTATTCATAGCCATGCTCTCAATGGGGGAGAGGCTTGTTTCTAAGAGGAGGATGGGATAGGGCGTATTTCCTTTAATTTTGAGATTATAGGTTATAAAATTCTTTTGTGTTTGCTCTATCTTTCTCCAAGATTCACGAGAGATACTACAGCCCCAGACTTCACATCCATAAAGAATAATAGGTGTGACAAGGGTCTCAAAGAGGAGTTTCTTCTTATCCCAACTCCAAATATCAACTGATTTACAATTGTTTTCAAGCCCATAATAAGCTTTCCATCCCCCAATAATCCTTTTCTCAATGTTATAATTCCAATTGAGCTTGTGGTGAATATTAATTCCAATATATTTGCATGAAGTCACGTCCTCGAAGTTGTTGTTGTCATATACAAAGGTATCATAAGGGATTTTATTGGGTTTAATAATCATGACCTTAGTCTTATCAGTATTAACAGACATACCCATATTAGAGAAAAAATCCTTGAGGATTCTTAGTAGGTTTTCAAGATCATGGGGACTCATTGCCATAAGAACGATATCATCGACATAAAGAATAAGATTGATGACTATACCAGTGAGAGTAGGGCTGACACAACCTGCTTTTTTCAAGCAATATTCTAACTTGTTAATGTATATGCCAAAAAGGGTAGGGGACAAGGGACAACCTTGTTTGACTCGGATATTGCATTTAATCTCTTTTGACCAGCCCTCAGTTTTTTTTAAACTTAGCAATAACGTTCTCATACATCCTTATTACAACATCCCTCAACTCGAGAGGCACTTTTATCTCTTCCAACCTATTCCAAAGGTTTTTCTTAGGAACCATGTCAAAAGCTTTTATGAAGTCAACAAAAAAACAAAAAAGTTTGGTTTTAGTATTGTGGAACTCCTCTGCAATGATCCTAAAGGTAACAAGATGGTCCACACTTGAATGATATCTCCTAAACCCGACCTGGACTTTAGCTCTTTTACCGTGACTTTATAGCCAAAGGCTAATCTTCTTTTCCAAAATAATTCCATAAATCTTGGATAAAATCGGGCTAATCATAATGGTCCTATAATTAGAGGGAATGCTTTTATCCTCATATTTAAATATAGGAACAATGAGGCTTTGTGTCCAGGGTTTAGGGAAGCCCTGCTTGACTGTTAAATTGAAGAGCTTGTGTATGTGAGGGATAAGGATTGGCTCTCTGATTTTAAAAATTTCATCTTGGTAGCCTTCAATGTCTTTAGCTTTCCCATTTGCAAGCCATTTAACCCCGAACTCTATGTCATCTAAACAAAAAACTTCTTCCTTTGTAGGTACAATAGGAATGGTGTCCATGGCATTAGGGAAATCATAAATACTTTTAAGGTAGGAATTTCAGTCCCTTAATGGAATCCTATTATTTTCTTTAGTATTCCGTTTTAGAATTCAGCTCCAGACAAGAGGAGTCAAAGAAACATAGTTATAATGGGAGAATCTTATTAGTTCACACTAAGTCAAGAAAAGTTAACATGTAAAGATACAAGAAAAAATGTTGGTATAAGAAGAGATGGTTGAGGTAGCATAAGAAATTCATCAATGCGCACAAAGCATTTGCTTAAAGAGAGAGTTGATAATTTTGAGTAAGGTAGTGCATCAATTATAGGTAAAAGAAGAATTCAAGGCATTTGAGGTAAAGCCTGAAATGTTGGTGGCTATAAACAAAATATTTTGTTAATTTCATCCCTAGGGTTGTACTAGGGGTTGATGGGTCCATTAGAGATAAGAGAAGGATAAGTATCGTGGCCATTTAATATAATGTGGGCTAGGTAGACAATGTTAGTTATTGTTAAATAATGCCCCATTAGGTACTTAGCATTTAATAAATTTAATGTGGCCTCATTAGAGAAGTCTTTCTATGTAGTTAGCATTTGATAGGCTATAAATAAATATGGAATCCTTCTAATTAACAATGTATGAGAATAGTGTTGTATTGGAGAGATTAGTTGCCTAAGAGTTTTCCCCCTCAAAGAGGCAAGTGAATATGAATTAATCCTGTTGTAAAAGAATCTTGTAAGGCATTGTCATACCTTAACGATATTTTAATATATAAAGTATTATTATTGAATATATTATGTGTGATTGAATTTTTAAATATAAGGTACACTACATATTTCCTCATATACACATGAATATGAAGGCCATAGATCATTTGAAAGTCCACAAAGGGATTGCACACAAAGAAATCATGCTATAGCATATAGTTATCCAAAGGTGTAATATATATAGATAATATAGTAGCCATGAAAGAAACAAACAAAGTTCGTAATTCATTCTATAAATTCATAGAATTGAGATGTATAGGTCCTTCAACACTATATGGAAAAAATCAACAAAACTAACTCAAAGAAATAGAATAACTTTGTTAGCATAACTAAAGATTGATGATTTAGTTAAATTTCACTTGGTCTAATATGTCTTTAGGTAAAAGTGTGTTTCTATAATATGCATTAATATGCATTTGTAATTATGCAATCTGACTATCACGATATGTTCTAAACATAGAGTGATTTGATGACTCATATTATCTTCGATCTTAATGGCTATATTGATACGTGGCTTGACAACTGATAGGTCCATGATCTCTATTTAAAGAGCATAGATGATCATTTGTTGATGATCGATTGATACTGCAAAATTATATTTCCATGTCTCGAAGCATATCTAGATACTTTGCTACAGAAAACCAAAATCATTTAGCTATGGCCATGCAATTTCTTGATATTTTGTGGCTTGTAATATATTTTTGGGCAGGAAAAAACTTTATATATTTGCAACCATGAATGGAGAAAAGCAAAGGTTCATGTTTCTAACTATCTTTTATTCTATTCGTTGATTCTCATTTAGTGTATGTACATATTACTTGTTCTCCATTGTATACCAGCTTCCATTCATGTTCATTGTATTTTGTGCGTTCCCACATTCAAACAAACAAAATAGTTGGAGAAAACGAAGGAGTCTTAACTACAACAGTGGAAGAAAAGATACAAAGGTACATGCTTGTACTGTTATTTCGTATTCTGTTGTTTTGTATTTCATTTATTGTTTGTATATGTGTTCACATAATTTATTGTATGTATATATTGTGTACATTCCTACATAATAACTTATCTTTATGTCCTTTGTATTTCCTGTGCCGCTACATTGAAAAAATCCGAACTCTGTTAATTTTTTTTATATGTCTTCCTACATACTAACTTCCTTCATGTCCATTGTATTTTTTCTGCATTCCCACATTTAAACAAACAAAGTGGCTGGAGATGACGATGGAATATTTGGCGTGAATGTAGAGGAGGAGTTACAGAGGTGCATACCTGTACTCTTATTTCATATTCCAGTGTTTAGTATTTCATTTATTGCCTGTGTATTTTTTCTACTTGTTATACTGCTTTGCACCTTTTTTATTGTATGTATAGACTACATATCTTTCTACATAGTAACTTATTCTCATGTCAATTGTATTCTCTTTGTTGCTACATTGAAATAAATATAAGTGTATTTCTTTCTTTTACATGTCTTTCTACATATTAACATGCCTTCATGTCTACTGTATGTTTGGCATTTCTACATTGAAATAAACAACTTGGTTGGACAAGAAGATGAATTCTTATATGCCACAACAGAGGGGTCTATGGTACAATCTTCGAAAAAGTATACCAACTGTGCTAGTAAATCAAACATACAAAATGGGTGGGGGCATATAATATTGGACTAGAAAACGATGATTTGGAAATAATGGGCCTTTGTTGAGACTTCCCGCTTCCAAACATTGCCCTCCCCAATTCTAATTTTTCCACTTTCTATTATCCCTTTTTTTTCCCTCTTCTATACTTAACTTTTCTCATCTACTTTTTCTTTCTGGTTGCTTTTCTTAGTCGTCTTTCTGAAAATGCCTAGATGCGTGGGTTGGCGGACTCACGGGTTCACATTTATAGTCATGCTTCTACCTCATTGCATACTTACCCACTTTTTCGATCACAGATTATCGGGTTGGCGGGTTCAAGATTGCACCTCTGGCTTAAGAGGTTCTGCAATATACAGATTGGTCGTCGCACCCCCCCATCATGCCCTACTTACTGTTACACGTTTTTATAGTAAAAAAATCTGAGGCATACAATTTGACCATCGGGTCCTCATGTTTCATGAGTATCCCTTGACAACCTATTTCGTATTCCATCTCCTTCGAACCCGTATGTGACATTCAAAACAATTATGGACAATATACAATGCATATGCTTATTTAGCCCTTCTGATGTTCATCTACACATGCTTGCATTAGAAAATGTTGGACTAGTAACATGGCCATGAGAAGTCAATCATCACAAACATCAGAGGACCGACAACGCCAAACGTAAAGATGCATACATTATGTTCCTCATATGTTTACCAAACAAATATCCTCAGTTATTTATTCATCTATTCCATGGTGAATATGTTGGTGTCATCTGCAGCACATACTTCGCAGTTCACAAGAAGTATCAACAAGTGCAAGCGAGACACCGAACACAATGCAAGTTCCGCAGACTAAGAGGTTTGGTTGCAAAACTCTGGCTCCATACTTCATCCAAGTTGTGCATCTACTTGTACATTTATGCCAGGAAAAAAGAAAACAAAAAATAATGCACACTACCATTCACATTACTTTTCTTGTTCAAAACATGTCACCAGGTCTAAACTTGTAACACCCAAAATACTATCAATAGAGGGCTTGAACGGCCATTGAAATGAACAAGTGTTCGTCGGGGACATAATGGTCATCTATAACACCTACTTGGACAAGGAAAGCAAAACTAGATCTAATATGTGTGTTGACGTGACAGACAACAAGGCCCTGATGATAGTCACATTGACTATTCCCACACAACTTGTTCAAAAACATATAGAAAAGATATTGCCAGGCAATGAGATATCCATTAAAATTTTAATATATTTCCTAAAATAGTATATGACCGTGATTATTGTGATCAGATTATATCTCTCAACGAAACAAGTATTGTGGAAAATTCTCGCTATTTTTTCAAAATATCGTTTCATCCCGGACATAACTATCCGCCAACTTGCACAAAGCAATGTTATTTACCCAATCAGAACCATTGGTGCAGTTGTCACACTCACAAGAAAACTTGGCTCGCAACACATTCTCCATATAAAATCTGGAGAGTTAGACAACGACAAGGCAATGGTACTGTTCTCCATATCGAGTTTTGTCCTTTACTTTCACAAGTCCATGTATCTCAGTTATGTTACACAAATATTGCACTGTTTCATGTTGCAGCTGCAATTGTTTGACACCTATTAAAATTTGTTTTCCTCAATGGAACAACAATTGCATAAAGGGAAATTTCCACTTATGCTCTTCAAAAATATAACAAATAAAAGAGATGTTAAAGAAAGGATATTTCACACAACCCAAGCAACATTTGTCATAGAATTGCGAACATACATAGTACAACATCTCAAGAAACTAACTAGCTCTACAATTGTTGTGCGTATACATCTACATTTTCATCCTCACTTTGCTCATACAAATTTCCTTCACCAATTTTCTGCAGTTTTTTTTTTTTTTTTTTNTGAGGGTGTTTTGGTTGCAGCAAATGTGTACTCGACCCCCTTCGATCTTGTATGTGACAAATGCAACTCTCCTACTTATGCTTCTTCTTTCATAAGTGATGATACAATTGATTGTTTGTGATGCAGTAAAAAATGCCCTTACATATATAGAAATTGCCTCAATGCTTCCATCCAAACTGTGGGTAACACAATCGTACATTGTACAATTAGACAACATCTGTCACAAGATGTGCTTCCTGGGTTAGCAGAATTGTCATATGAAGCATACCTACAACAAAATGCAAACAATGTCTACATGTTGCACGACTTTTGGATACATAGCAAATTTACCTTAAATGAGGACAATGCAATATTACATATCGGCTGCAAAAAAAATAACAATAATCATATCAAGCTTTGGCAGGAAACGAAAAAATATCATGTGTGTCTGTAATTTTTCTTCAACACCCAGATGAATGTTCATTGGACTCGATTTCTTCAGAGTTTACATCTATGGCTGTAAAATTATATTTCCAGAGATTTTGTCTCTTCTTGTGCACTTGAAACAACAAGGCGAATCTAACTACAAATGCAATCGATGTTGTTATTTTCAAGTTTTTTTGCATCTCCCAATAAGAAATTTTCATATTTGTTGGGTTGTGCAAATGAAAAAAAAATGGTCACTGGTTGTGGCTTTGTTGGAGGAGTCTGCACCTTTTTGGGTGCCCAAATTGGAAAAATGTTTTCCAACTATATAGCCATGGCAAGATTTCTGCATTTTTTTGGGTACCCAAATAAAAACAAGATGGTCTCCAACTATACATTTATGGTATGGTATCTACATTTTCTCGATGCCCTAATTGGAAAAAAAAGGACTCAGCATGGATTGAAACATGAGCTTGAGATCTTCAGAACTTGTTATAGAGATTGGGGAGTTTGAGCATTAGAATTCATATAGGAAGGAGCAATTATTGGTGATGTACAAGCGCATAAGATTGTTCAGTCCAAAAATGGGAAGCATGAGGACAAACCCCATACAAAATATCCAACTGTAAATAACTCAGGCCCATCGTTTGAACCGCCGAAATAGCTTGCTCCTTTGGGTAGAACCATCAAGCATTTCCAATAATATTGGAAATTTGTCATTGTTAAAACTGGTAGTGATAGAACATGGCACTATCAGAAGAAAATGTCCATAGTGATCTTGCTTCATGGTAAAATAGTAATCGGGAAGTTTATTGTTCCCCATTTTGAGGTTTGGTTATAGCTAGGGTGCAATGGCAAAGCTCTGCTGGTTTTGTGTTGTCTTGTGTTTGGAAGACTTTTGTTCATATCCCATGGCCCCGATTATTTTCTCATGGGAACATATACCATATGCAAGAGAAATCCAATGCCACATGTGTTTTTTATATATATCAAACTGTTTGATGCAAAGGTCAATGTGTACTGCTCTATGGAACCTTGTGGGATATCTCTTGGCACCTTTTGTGTTCATGTGTTGCCTTGTGTCTCGACTTTCAATACATTTGGTGTTTACTTGGTTATTGGTTGTATGCTTCGTTCTGGAAAATTAATAATACATTCAGGATATTAGCAGTTTTTCTATGATCTTAAATAATATACAAGACATGCTTTTCCCTTTAATATAATCTCTCTAATGCAAATGTAGTATGTGGCTCATTTTAACACTTTTCCTTGATCGATGAACTTAACAAAATTCATCTCCAAAAATAATTTGAAATAAAAGGATATATACTATGTGAAGTCTAATGGAACTATCATATCAACGACAGGACATTAAAATTCAAATTCATCGTTGTTATACTTGCGGTGAAGTTGAGAGTATAATAATTTTACTTAAACATCCCAAAATTGATTTTCTTCTGGCTTTTCGATGCTTCTCTTATACAAACACATACTGGAAACTATAAGCATGGATCGCTTTATCTATCCATTGATTGAAGAACCTGTTCACATGTTTAACGTAGTTCATAGTTACTATTAAGACCATCAATGGGGATTTCTTACACCAATTCCCACTTTCGAAAATCGTCATCCCCTTTCTTTCTTCCCTCTACTTTCCCTTTTTGGTTACTTAGTCATTTTTCAGAAAATGTCTAGGTGTGGGAGTTGGCGGATTCACATCTTCAGATTTCCACTAACACTTTTATATCACCATCCCGACAGACCGCTTCCCCATTTCATATTGAGAAAACTTTTTGGATTGTGGTTTCCCGGATAGGCGGGTTCAACACTGCATTTCCATTGTTCCACCACCTACAAACAACACCCAGACTTCCTCGATCTACAAATTAGCAAACAAATTCCCCTTTTTCTCGTTTGCTTTCACTTTCTATTTACTTGGTCCTTTTTTTGAATGTCTCGTGCTTTTATATACAACACTCAAAGTTACACAATATACAAATTGACCCTTGACATCGATCATTGTTTCATGTTCCATGTTACACATTTTGCAATCAACATTTGGGATAGATACAATTTGACCATCGGTCCCTCACATATCCTTACTATAGCTTGTGGCCCTGTTTTCAAGCCCGTCAATATTCCCTGTTCCGAGTATGTCTCATGGTTTTATATCACAAGTCTGACCAACCGCTTACCCATTACATACTTTTCCACTATTACCATCATCGGTTCCTGGTCAGGCTTGCTCAACATTGCGCTTCCATTGTTCCGCTACCTACAAACAACACCTGAAATTCCGCGATATACAAATTGACGGTTGGAATCTATCATTGTGCCCTGTTCTGTGTTACACATTGTGCAGTCAAAATTTCGGAGACATACAATTTGACCATCGACCCCTCATGTTTCTTGAGTATATCTTGTGACCCTATTTTTGAAGCCAGCCCGACCGCTTTCCATACTTGGCCATTTATTGGAATCTCTTTTGTAGGTTGGCGAGTGGAGGAAATGTACAATACTTAATCGCTCTTCGCCATCCCCACCACCTTCGCACTTCTTTCAAGATATGAAATTATTAAGCTTTAATTCTAGTATCTCATCATTTAAAAACTGTTAAGATTGTTATTAATGTCCAGAAGGCCGGAGACGATTTGTCATTAATATGAATTAAACCAAGATTTGCAGAGAAGAGTGTTATCATTTCCAAGTATTCATTTCAAGCATGATGCAATCTCTTTCATGCATCGGTCGGTTGGCGCCTTTACGAAATCTCTAATCCTTAATCGTTCTTCGTTGTCACCGCCACCTTCACATTTTTTTCTTAATATGAAATTAGTAAGTTTTAATGGTAACAAATCATTACACACAAACCATGGATATTTTCATTGATCAACGAAATGCTCTGATCTGGATTATTTTCGGCACGAAAGGAGAGAAGAGATATCATAAATAAATGCACAGAGATATCAAGAATATCCAATAATATAACAGAAATGTATCAGAGATGCAACCATAAACATAGAGATACAGTGATACACGATTTATATTAATGAAAGAAATGTACAGAGACTGTAAAAATATAGAGTGAAAGACTCGCTAGAATGCGGCAGCTTATCTCTAAGAAGATATGTGACGGCTATTCGCATTCGCAAGAAGATGATTAAAATGAGACTCTGAAGGCGTTTTTACAATCAACTGGAATGTCAAAAACCCTAGACATCCAAAAACCTAACCCTAGGAGATGAAGCGCCAAAAGTCACATGGACCTCGTTTGGGTAAGTTAGTACATCAACTTCCCAGGGTCGTAACTTTTGCATACGATCTTCATTTGACGCATATGATATACAGTAGAAATATCTATTTGAGGACTACAACTGCTGACATCAAATATCATGGTATGAGACAAATTAAAAATTTTCAGAGTTTGATGCCCAAAAAACATCATTTAGGGCCTCAAAACAGCTTCGGAAGCTGAGGACTCGAAAAACTGCCAAAAATAGTAAATTACCAAAATTGACAGAAAACTGTTTTGAGCCAGTTAGAAAAGGTGGGTGGCCACCGATATCCACCTAGATCGGGATCGAGGAGATATTCCATTGATACGCATTAAACGAAGATTTGCAGAGGGTTATATTATCCCTCCCCAATTTTCATTTCAAACATCATCTAGAGGAAATGAAAATTCTCGTTAACTTATGGCAGTAGTTCCACAACAGTTCTGTCTAGATATAGTAAACACCTTCAGGCATGATGGCCAAAGGTTCTAGTATTCTAGGGAATATTTTTACTACTCATCTCCCTCCGCCCAAGAGAAAAAAAGGAGAAGGTCCCTTGGTGCACTGAGAGATATATTTCAAGCCAAATAATTCCAAGGAAACCCCACCTGATCAAACAACCGGTCCTCCTGCATTGATGGTTGGCACAGAGGTTGATGTGATTGATTTCGATTCGGGAGAAGATGATCTGATGGACAATGATACGACAATGGATGATGGCAATGTAGACAATGGTCCCACTCCTGCGCCCAAATTGAAATCAACCATAACAGGGGACACTTCTTGGCTCAGCGATGGTGGCCCTGAAAACAACAAAAGAAGGGGTTTTAGAAAAGAAACCGACATTGAACGCAATAACTTCTTTGCAGCTCGAAAGTAGGAATTCTAGAGGTTCAAGTTAGTCTATTTTGGGTGGAAGTATTTCACTGTAAGGAAATGATCTATTGATTCTCCCATAGATATATTTAAAGCCAAAAAATTATTCAATTACGGGACCACTCTCCTGTTCTCTAGATATACAATTAGCATCTTAGGGGATGATGACCAAAACTCCCACTTGTGCAAGGAATATTCCTACTACTCATCTCCTTCCACCTAGAATGGACTAATTTGGGCCTCTGTAATTTCTCATGCAACCTGTGTCCCTAAAGTCTTTGAATGTGAGGAGGTGGTTTCTTGGTGTGTCCTAACTTTCAGTTTCAGGCTCTTCTTTTTGCCCTGCAACTGTTACACCTCAAAATTACTCACTTCGATAGTGTCACAAGTGTCATCATTACAAGTGTTGTAAATGTCGCATCTTGTCCGCAAGTGTCGCATATTGGCCACAAGTGTTATAAGTGTTGCTAACATCATATTGCCTTCTTTCCTATGTCATGCCTCCAACGACATGACAGGGACACTTAGGACACCTCAAAGACTAATTTTTAAGAGGAGGAATTAGTCTACTAGAAGTACAAGCCTTTTTCCACTGAAAGAACCACTAAAAAATGAGTTTTGGAGGGGAGTGCTCCCCTATAAACTGTTAGGGAGCACTGGTGCTCCCTGGCCTTCTTTGGGGGAGAATTATAACGCTTTGGTGCCCCTTATAATCTCAAGGTGGTTGGATTCGAATATGATCTCAAGGCATGATCTTAGGGAAGATCCTCAACTGAAGGAGAGAAATCCTCAACTTATCCCAAAGATCTCTCAAGTGGTTGGGTCTTTCCAAGGTTATATAAAGAGGCCTTCTCATGGTGAAAGGGGAGGAAAGATTGGAGGTATGAAACCTATGATCTCATAGGCAACATACAGTACAGGAAAAGAGACATTGCAATAGCATATAACTAAATCCATGGCTGTAAGTAACACTTTGTTCTCATCAATATAAATTCATGCTTGGCATGTTTCCTTTGAAGTTTTTTGTGAATATGAACTTGTCTTCTTCATAAGATAGATCTGTATTTGAGCTAATATCAGTAGAGTAGGAAGTCTTTTGTACCTTTGTTTGTTTTACAGGACCTATCAGGGAGCTCAAGATCGAAGCTCAGCTAGGACTTTGCAAGGACAAACGTCCTTAATAAGGTACATATCTCTCTCCTTCTCTTTCATTTATTAGCTTAATTAGATCTAAAAGGAAATTCAGTGTCCACATTAAGCACTTTTCTGTCTTAGCCTTAAAGAGTTAGGGACCTCGAGAGAATCCACTTGTTCGCAGGGGGATTTCTCTTCAACAACAACATTATACGTCTTCTTCCTCACGGGAATCTTGTGAGAACTATCAATTTTACTACAAGATTGTTGTTCATCTGCTTCAAGCCAAGGATTTATTTCACTACAGAACCACTCTCTTGTTTCTTTGTCACCTCAGGTCTTCCACAAGATATTGAGATTAGGGCAACAAACATTGACCCCCCGAGGAGAAGACTACAAGGATTTCCTAAAAAAAAGCATGGTAATTAGGTTTGTATGCATGTTGAAGAGCATCTCGATGGCTCCTGCATGTTGCAGGTCCAGTGCCTGTGTTTATGGAAAATATGTTCAATGTTTTGGTCCAAAGAAATTGGTCAAATTTCTATGGATAGATATACACTACCCAATGTTCTTTTTTTTAATGGATTTACTTTTAAAAATATTTCCTTGGAGTCTTGGTTTTTGCTTCTTTTCTGAATTTAACACCTCTTCTCATTGGCATGGTTCGATAGTCTCGTAGTTCTTCACTATTGTATTGGCTCAAGTAATTTGATCTAAAATGGAGCATTTAACAATCATATGACAATGCATTGTGTCGATCCATCAGGATTTTATGGAAACAAAAATGAATTTCAGAGAGTTTCAAACCAACGTTCAATTCTATTCGTAATGCAGATAGAACATAGAAATACCAAATCACAATGCAGCAGTCTGGGCCCCGCCATAGAAATTTTGTTTTCATCTCAGCCTTGCTAAGCAAACAATTTCCTATTTCCCTTTTGCTTGATTGATTCCTTTAGTCCAAAAGGAAACATTTTATCAGTTGTCCATCCACTGGCCTCTATTTGAGCATTTTTTACTTTATTAATGAAATTACCAAATTTCTTATTCGCGAATTAAGAAAAAAAAAAAAACTGATATATGGTGGTTGTAGTGAAATGGGACAATGAACTCAACTACAATATTAAAATTCAAGATCATCATTGTTGTTTCTAGACATGAAATTATTAATCTTTAATGCTAACAACCCATCATGTAAGAAGTTTAATACTTAAGTTAATATGTTAAAGTCATGAAAGAATGTATCAATAACACAATTACTCCCACAAGTTGCAATAAAATCTAATCTTCAACAAAGCATTTGCTCACACCCTTTTTAATGGTACAAGCACAATAGAAAACAAATAAGTGGATAAAGTATTGGACTAGAAAATGATGGTTTTGCAGCAATGGGGCTTGTTTGAAACCAATTCCCACTTACGAAAATTGCCCTCCACCTTTCTATTTTCCCACTCTTTTATCCCATGTGGTTTCTTTTTCTGGTTACTTAGTCATTTTCTCTAAAAATGTCTTGCTGCACGGGTTGGCAGATTCACGCGTTCACATTTTCATTCATGCTTTTATATTGTGATTCTGACCGAGTGCTTCCCCTTTCTCTAAATTGCACTTCCATTGTTCTGTGACCTGCAAACAACACTCTCGCTTCTGCGATATGCAAATTTACTTCTGAACTCCCACATCATCCCCTCTTCCGTGTTGCACATTTTGCACTGAAATGTTTCGATACATACTGTTTTAAATTTGAGGCCTTGTGTCTCCTCAAGAATCCTTGTCACCCTATTTTGAAGCTCGTCCGACTGCTTCACACACTTGACCATTTCTTGATATCTCTTTCGCGAATCGTCGAGTTGGCGGGTTCAGGAAATTTCTAATTTCTAGTTGTTGTTTCTTGTGCCCGCTACCTTTAGACTTCGTTCCAATTATATGCAATAATTATACAACTTCTCCATAAACATACAAAAAAGATCTTGCCAGGAAATGGAATATCTATTGCAGATTTGAATATATTGGACCTTTTTTCCCTCTTCTATACTTAACCAAATTCTCGTTTCTTTTTCCCCTCTACTTTCTCTTTCTGGTTACTTATTTGTTTTTCCGAAAATGTCTCAATTGCCACATTGGAGGAATCACGGGTTCACATTTGCGCTCATGTTTTTATATTGCGACTCCGAGCGACCGCTACCCATTCCATGCCTAGCCACTTTTCAGATCACGGATTCCTGGGCAGGTAGGCTCTATATTGCACTTCCATTGTTCTGTGACCTACAAACAACATTCTGACCTCCGTGATATACAAATTTACTGCCGCACTCCCACATCATACCCTCTTCCATGATACATAGTTTGCACTCAAAATTTTCGAGACCTACAATTTGACCTTTGGGTCCTCATGTCTCTTGGGGAACTATTGTCACCCCATTTTGAAGCCCGTGCATTCGCTTTCCATATTTCGCCATTTCTTGGAATCTCTTTCACGCCTCCAATTCCATACTTACTCGACTTTTTCTCTTGTAGGTTCCCGGACAGGTGAACTACACTTCCAATGTTCCTTGACCTGCAAACAACCCCCCTACTTCTACGATATACAAATTAAATTCTAGACTCCTACATCATCCCCTCTTCTGTGTTACACAGTTTGCACTCAAAAGTTTTGATCAATACAATTTGACCGTTGGGGCCTCACGTCTCCTCGGGAACCCTTGTCAGCCTATTTTGAAGCCTGTTTGATCACTTTCCACATGGGCATTTCCTACAATATCTTTCACGGATCGTGGGGTTAGCGAGTTCAGACAATTTCCAATTCCTAGTCGTTGTTTTTTGTTCCCGCCACCTTCGCACTTCTTTTCAAGTATGTGCAATAAGTATATAACTTCTTCAGAAACATGCAAAAAAGATCTTGCTAGGAAATAGGATATCTATTACAGATGTGAATATATTATCCCTTATTTTCCGTCTTCTATACTTAACCAAACTCCTGTTTCTCTTTTCCCTGTACTTTATATTTCTCGTTACTTAGTCGTTTTTCCAAAAATGTCTAGCTGTGTGGCTTGGCGGACTCGTGGGTTCACATTGTCACTCATGCTTTTATATCGCGACTCTGACTGACCGCTTCCCCATTCCATACCTATCCACTTCTCTGACCGCAGATTCCCGGGTAGGCGGGCTCTAGATTTCACTTCTATTGTTCAGTGACCTGCAAATAGCGCCCTGACTTCCGTGATATACAAATATATAACCAGACTCTCACATCATACCCTCTTCCATCTTACATAGTCTTCCCATCATCCCCTCTTCCGTGGTACACATTTTGCACTCAAAATTTTCGAGACATACAATTTGACTATCGGGTCCTCACGTATCTTGTGGAACTATTGTCACCCCATTTTGAATCTCGTTCGTCCGCTTTCCATACTTCACCATTTCTTCGAATTTCTTTTGCGGATCGTTGGGTTGGCGAGTTCAAAAAATATCCAATTCCTAATCATTGTTTCCTGTGCCCACGCCCTTTGCACTTATTTCCAAGTATGCAATAACTGATTTTTAATGATAACAACTCACCATGTTTCAAGGAGACCATCATAAGAAATGTTCCTACACAACTTGTACAGAAACATGCAGAAAATATCCTGCCAGGTAATGGGATATCTATTACAAATACTTACCGAATTTTTCTTTTGCGGGTTCTCGGATAGGCGGGTTCAAGATTGCCCTTCCATTGTTCCACGACATGCAAACAACACCTGGAATTCTGTGATATACATGAAGAAAATATCTTGCCAAGTAATGGGATATCTATTACAAATTTCAATATATTAGCAAAAATGAGTCCAACCGACTGTTTCCCTATTCCATACTTACCCACTTTTTCGATTGCGGGTTCCCGAACAGGCGGGCTCAAAATTGTCCTTCCATTGTTCCATGACCAGCAAACAGTACTCGAAATTCCACAAATATACAAGCCGTCTGCTCGACTACCCCATCATGCTCTTTTCTCTTTTACACCTTTTGCAGTCAAAATTCCCGAGACATGCTATTTGACCATTGGGCCCTCACCTCTCCTCACAATCCCCTGTAACCCTATTTTGAAACCCGTCCAACCGCTTTTCATAATTGGCCATTCCTTACTTGCTCTTCCCCATCCCCTTCATCTTCGCACTTATTTATAATAAAAAATTGTTTAGAAAAACAT
>ML786209.1:207346-220572 GCA_009831015.1 Picea engelmannii | reverse complement strand
AAAGTAAAAGCACATAATGTTTTCCATGTTTCATTATTGAAGAAATATATACACGATTCTAATCATATAATTGACTGGTCTATGATCCAGGTGGAACTAGAGGGAGAATTCCTACTAGAACCTCAATGCATACTGGACAGAAAGGAAACCCCACTAAGGAACTGAACCATTTCATAGGTCAAGGTGCAGTGGAAACATTTTGGCCCAGATGAGGCTACATGGGAAATGGAAGATGCCATGAAACATGCATATCCGATTTTGTTTACTTCTGTACATACATGTCATATTGATAAATAGAACATCGAGGACAATGTTCCTTTAAGGGGGAGGGAATTGTAACACCCTGTTTCCCCCAGTCTGTAAAAATAACTATATTGGCCAAGAACTATGACAAACTCAAAGATGTGAATGTTTGATTTGACGGACCTTTGTATAAAAGGTCGATGAATGTAAATTATGTTATGATTATGTGTTGCATGACTGCTAGGAGGGGGGATGTTCTAAAAGAGACCACGATGGATAATGAGAGGTGGTGGAAGGGACCTAGAATGGTTGCGTTAACTTCCACCGAACCAATACTGTGCTGGTTTTTACTTGCTCAAAGACCAAAGCAACTCTCTGACCCTGGAATGAATTACCCGGTAGGATGGTAGGTGGGGAGGCTCCTCAAGAGTTAATGAGGGGATGGGGGAAAACCGCCCATTCGTAGAAGCTTTCAGACCTGACCATATATGGGGGAATTCATGCCACACACAATCTTGAAAAAAAGGTAAGAAAGGAAGTGTGGGGAATAGGAAGAGGGAGCGTGCGCTCTAGGGATCGCGGAAGAGAACCAGGAGGAACTCTGGAAATACAGGGAATTCTGAATAGAGGAAAAGGAGAGTAACCTTCGTCCTTGAATTTCGTTGAGCTGGAAGTAGGAGACTGAATCTCAAGCATCGTGGTTTAGCTTGGGGGTGGCTAGTGGTAAATCCATTTGGAGTCACTGAGCCTATGACTGGGTGGAAACGAGCACCCCTCTCAGTAGTTGATCTGTCGGATCTTTTAATGACTATGGTTGAGTTTTGATTTTGCATGCGTTAATTAACCATTTGAGAAAACTTAATGAAAGAATGAGGAAAGAAGAGGAATTATGACAGCCATATACACATGTGCAGATCTGAAATGAAATAATAGACAACAAACCATAACATGCAGATTGATAACGGAGTTCGGCACAAATTTGCCTACGTCTCCGGGCCTTTGTCTCTGTGGGGGAGGCTTCTTTATTTCTGTTCAAAATCTCAAAAGTACAATGTAGCAGTGCCAATTGGCTACAAGACTGATCTGGTCATGTTCATCCAGATCTCAAGAACCATGCAAAGAAAATGGCACGCAAAATGGACGTCCGGAGCTCCCAGAAGTGACCCAACATCGTCTGCTCCTCAATAGCTTCCCTGCATAAAAATGGATTTGGCTTGGCTTCTCTTCAGCATAACTCTTCTCTGACTGACCTTGATTTTCCTCCATGGCCTCAAATAGGCTTGGTTTATATAGATCTGAAGTTGGTTATCCATCCCCAACTTCCTCCCAAAATTTGGGCTCCAAAAATGCCCAATATCTCCCAAAAATGGAGAAAATCAACTAATATCAGGCATAATATCATTAAAAAATCCAAATACATTGTAAAAAACCCACTTTTTTGAATGAATTTGGGCATTAGCCCCCGAGGCCTAGGCGCGCTCCCCCTTAACTTGGTCGTATGAGCTATGATGTGGCCAAGCGCCAACCCATAGGGCTGTGCGCTGGCCCCCTTTTCCTTGCCTCCTGGTTCGGTGGCTCTGCATAAATCTGCAGGCTAACTGTTTAATTGCACCCTGTTTGGGTTATGGTCCCGGGTCGTATGTGACCACCCGGGAACCGAGGGCCAGTCCCTATCACATACACTCCATGTCGTGGTTATATGGTAAGCCTCCGCGTATGGTCGTGGTCCTGAATGTAGAACCGTGGGCTGGGGCTAAGCCCCGACCCTTTTCCCCGCTGTTTGAAACTTTGACCGAATTCAAATAATAAATTTAACGTATAGTTAACAAGTAACACCCATCGACCGGGTATTTAGCCGGTCCTGCCAGTCTGTTTCCTGGAGGGGAGGTTGCGGGTTCAACCCCCATGCACTCTAATAACTTTTACACAAACCGACGAACCAACCATAGGGTGCCACGTGGAAACCTGTGACTAGGCCACATGGCACCTCAACAACCAACCACAAAATGCCACGCGTCAATCGCTGATTGGTCCACGTGCCTGCCACCTGTCATCGTAATGCCCTGTCAGCCTGCCACGTGTCTGCCACCGTACCTGCTGACATCATCCCGTGCCACGTGTCACCCTTACAGTGGTGACACGTGCCACCCCTGGATTGGTCCAGCTATCTGCCCATATGCCAAATCATCCTGCCATGTGTTGCCTCCTGGAGATGCCATGTCACTGTACGGACCATACGGCCTGTACAGTCAGCATGCCATGTGGCACTGTACGGACTATATAGTCATCCCCTTTTTTTCCCTGTTTGCCTTTTCGGACAGAATGCGATATCTTCTGCATACGGAGCCCGTTTGATGAAGTAAATATATCGTCGGAATCAGGAAGACGAGACGGACGTAATGGATTTAGTTTCGTCAGATTCTAAACACTTTCATTTTTGAGCATTTTTATGCCCTGTCAAGCTTCTGGATCCGATTCTGGATCACACCTCCCCACAAAAAGACCTTTTGGTCCCCAAAAGGTTACTGACCAGTCAACAAGCTCAGGATAGGCCATTTGGCTTGTCCGCTGTCTATGAACTCTATTCTGTGCACCTGTCTCATCAAGATCAACTGTAACACAATCATGACAACTGATAGTATATTGTTAGCCATTTGAACCCTGTTACATCTTACTGAAGCCACTATCATCCATGTATAAAACATTAGTAATGAAAGTATCAAAAAGACTACTGCAAATGAGCTGATATACTTGAGATATTTGCACTACATGAGCTTATCTTGAAGCAACTTATGATTGATTTTCCATTCAACAATCATGTCTTGTTCTTTCTTAAGATCGATTACTTCATTTGAAACAATTATTGGTTTATTGCTTGCTTGCACTGCCTTCTTTAATTGTTCCATTGTTTGAAGTGTTTTAGTTGCTTTAACATGATGAGCATGAACCACATAATCTTGACCTGCTTTAGTGAATTGATATTGATTCTTTGTCCTGTAGAAGATTGCCTTATGATCATATAAATATGGACTACCTAAGACCATTCCACATTCTTTTAACGACACTACATCGCATGTTACTTCATCCACATACTTAGATGATATTGCAAATTTGATTGTGCACTTCTTTGTTATGTGCATTTGATGATGATTTCTTATCCATTTCAGTGTGTAAGGCTTATGATGTAGTTGTGTTTTTAATCCCAATTGATTAACCAATTCTTCAGAGATTAGATTAGATTGAGATCCACTGTCGATTAATGTGTCTATCTTAGTGTGTCGCATGATTACCCTTATATGAAACAACTTGCTTCTACAATCAATGTCTTCACCAATTCTACCTGTCATACCAACCAATGAAATCTTTGACTCATCACCTGAATCCAATCCCAAGTCTGTGGGTTTTGATATCGTTGCCACTGTTTGCGTTCCCTTCTTTTCTTTGAACCACTTTGGCCTCTTCTTGGGATGTAACTGCCAACATTTTTACTCATCATGTCCCTCTTTCTTACAATGCTTGCAAGAGGGCTTTCTTTCCTTCCTTGTCACTGCATTTGCATTCTTTCCATGCCTTTTCCTCTTGTCTTCTTTATTTGAAAACGATGATTCCCCTGACACACCTGATTTCCCTGCTTCAATATACATAGCTTGAAAAAAAACCTCATCAAGGTTAGTGGGTCCAAACATGAAAACAATGTTTCTAATATGTGCAGGTAAACCTCCTATATACTTCATAAGAGTTTCTTGTGTTTGCAAAGGGACGTCTAACATTAATGCCATTTTTCGAAATCCATCGGTGTATTCTTGCACTGTTTGTCCTTTTCTTAGTTTTAAAGATTGTCATTCAATTATTGCTTTTTCTTTATAACCCAAAGGATAGAATTGTTTCCTAAGTGCAGAAATGAAACTCTTCCATGATGGAAATACATTACCCACATGTTGTGTTCCTTTTTGCAGCTTGCTTTGCCACCAGATGAGAGCTGTACCTGCAAGCCTCAAAGATGCCAACTTAATTTGTGTGGCCTCATCCTTGATCTGTTGCACACTACAGTATACCTCCATCTGCCTGATCCAATTGTCAAGTTTTTCTGCATTTACTTCACCATCATATATGGGCATCTCAAATTTAACATCAAGTTTTAACAATGGCATTTCATGTTTATTTTTATGAACATTTTTCTTTTCATTAGCTTTAGAACTTGAACTTGAAGAAGAAGGAGGTGTTGATGGAGGTGAAGGAGGAATCTGAGGATGGTCCTCTTCCTCTTCACTTTTTCCCTCTAAAGAATCACCCAAAACTGGTCGTGTCCATTCCAAGTAATCTTCGTACAAAACTTTCACCATCTCCGACATAGCAAGGAATATTTTCTGGAACTCTTTCTCATCTTGAGAAATCCCTTCTTCTGATGCCATCTTCTCACTATGAGAAGCTCTCTTTCTCAATCCAATTAATGGATTCTCTACAACAAGCTTGCCTTCACCACGCTGTAGCTTTTCCCTGGTTAAATTGCAAAACTCAAATCCAAATGTCAACTAGCTCTGATACCACTTGATCCGTTGGATCTTTTAATGACTATGGTTGAGTTTTGATTTTGCATGCGTTAATTAACCATTTGAGAAAACTTAATGAAAGAATGAGGAAAGAAGAGGAATTATGACAGCCATATACACATGTGCATATCTGAAATTAAATAATAGAAAACAAACCATAACACGCAGATTGATAACGGAGTTCGGCACAAATTTGCCTATGTCTCCATGCCTTTGTCTCTATGGGGGAGGCTTCTTTATTTCTGTTCAAAAGCTCAAAAGTATAATGCATCAGTGCCAATTGGCTACAATTATGATCTGGTCATGTTCGTCCAGATCTCAAGAACCCTGCAAAGAAAACGACACGCAAAACGGACATCCAGAGCTCCCAGAAATGACCCGACAGCGTCTGCTCCTCAATAGCTTCCCTGCATAAAAATGGTTTTGGCTTGGCTTCTCTTCAGAATAACTCTAATCTGACTGACCTTGACTATTCTCCATGGCCTCAAATAGGCCTGGTTTATATAGATCTGAAGTTGGTTATCCATCCCCAACTTCCTCCCAAAATTTGGGCTCCAAAAATGCCCAATATCTCTCAAAAATGGAGAAAATCAACTAATATCAGGCATAATATCATTAAAAAATCCAAATACATTGTAAAAAACCCACTTTTTTAAATGAATTTGGGCATTATCCCCTGAGGCCTAGGCGCACGCCCCCTTAACTTGGTCGTATGAGCTATGATATGGCCAAGCGCCAACCCATAGGGCTGTGCGCTGGCCCCCTTTTCCCTGGCTCCTGGTTCGATGGCTCTGCATAAATCCGCGGGCTAACTATTTAACCGCGCCCTGTTTGGGTTATGGTCTCGGGTCGTATGCGACTACCCAGGAACCAAGGGCTAGTCCCTATTGCATACACCCCGTTTCGTGGTTATGTGGTAAGCCTTCGTGTATGGTCGTGGTCCTGAATGTAGAACCGTGGGTTGGGGCTAAGCCCCGACCCTTTTCCCCGTCGTTTGAAACTTTGACCGAATCCAAATAATAAATTTAATGTATAGTTAACAAGTAACACCCATCGGCCGGGTGGTTATCCGATCCTTCCAGTCCGTTTCCTGGAGGGGAGGTCGTGGGTTCGACCCCCGTGCACTCCAATAACTTTTACACAAACCGACGAACCAACCACAGGGTGCCATGTGGCAGCCCGTGACTGGGCCACATGGCACCTCAACAACCAACCACAAACTGCCACGCGTCAATCGTTGATTAGTCCACATGCCTGCCACCTGTCATCGTAATGCCCTGTCAACTTGCCACGTGTCTTCCACCGTACCTACTGATGTCATCCCGTGCCACGTGTCACCCTTACAGTGGTGACACGTGTCACCCCTGGATTGGTCCAGCTGTCTGCCCATACACCAAATCAGCCTGCCACGTGTTGCCTCCTGGAGCTGCCACGTCACTGTACGGACAGTACGACCTGTACAGTCAGCATTCCATGTGGAACTGTACGGACTGTACAGTCATCCCCTTTTTTTCCCTGTTTGCCTTTTCGGACAGAACGCGATATCTTCCGCATACGGAGCCCGTTTGACGAAGTAAATATACCACCAGAATCAGGAAGATGAGATGGACGTGATGGCATTAGTTTCGTCGGATTCTGAGCACTTTCATTTTTGAGCATTTTTAAGCCCTGTCAGGCTTCTGGATCCAATTCTGGATCAGTAGTCACGTCACACCTAGTGTTTCTAATAAGTGCTTATGTCTTGTATTTTGAATTGAATATCTTGGATGCATGCTCATGTTTATACGCTCATAAATGGTTTTTGTATAGAAGTGATTGCCTTGTGTTTGGATTGGGAATAATGGATGCATGTTTATACTTATATGACCATAATCAGTTTATGTATAGAATGAATAAGTTTAGAATACGAGTTTGTTCCCTTGAGAATTGTCCCATCTACTTGACTTGCGCTTTGTCCTGGTTTAATTTCCCGAAGACACCTTCTTTCGATAAGTTTCCTCGCATTCCAGAGTCGAAGTGAGTTCCTTGAAAAGACTACCGTTATAGTAAACCCACGAGTTTACCTTACCCCTGGCACAGAGTTCATAGCTCGGAAAATTAGGAAGGATTTTCAGTCAGGTCACCAATCCTAGGGATAATTACCCAAGAACCCTCTGAAGGATCATATGATCTGAGTCTGGAAACCTTGTATAAGAAAGAGTACTGTTCTCAAGTTTCAAAGTCGTGGGAGTTCGAAACCCCAAGAGGTTGAATCTCGTGAATCAAGCTTAGAAAGGATAGTGAGTCCCATTTATCGAAAGAGAATACCCCCTCGTTTGGTAGATGAA
The DNA here is from genome assembly GCA_009831015.1 of Picea engelmannii. Taxonomy (NCBI): domain Eukaryota; kingdom Viridiplantae; phylum Streptophyta; class Pinopsida; order Pinales; family Pinaceae; genus Picea; species Picea engelmannii. Next base: position 213,452 of record ML786209.1, on the reverse strand, counting down.
TGGTCAGAATCCTTTCAGAAATACCCCAGATTTGTCAAGACCGATGGATTTAGAGGAGGAGCATAGGCATTAATACCTTGACCCCTTCAGCCTTCACAAGTAGCGATGGGATCCAGAACAGTAGATCCAAGGATTTGTTAGAGCTCTATTGATTATCGATCTTAACCCTTGCATAGGCAAGAGAGTGGACTCAAAAAAGTCCTGAAAGTCCCGAAGTATTCGGAATCGTCCATCAGCACAGGACACATGGCGGTTGGGCAGCATTTCGCGAAATCGCGACATGATCGTGGTCGTTGATCCATGAGTGATCTGGATCATCGGTTTAGCGTAAATAAGTTTCGGTGTTTCGACACCCAGGAAACCAAAGGGAAAGACCCCTCGTTTTCGCAAGTCGTGAAGTCTCGGTATACGAAACCTCGAATCGGTTTAGAGTGAATAGGTTTCAGTGTTTCAACACCCGGGAAACCAAAGGGTAGGACCCCTCATTTTCTCAAGTCGCGAAGTCCTGGTATACGAAACCCCGAATCGGTTTAGTGTGAATAAGTTTCGGCATTTCGACACCTGGGAAACCAAAGGGCAAGACCCCTCGTTTTCGCAAGTCGCGAAGTCCCGGTATACGAAACCCTGAATCGGTTTAGTGTGAATAGGTTTCTACATTTCGACACTCAGGAAACCAAAGGGCAAGACCCCTTGTCTTCGCAAGTCATGAAATCCCAGTATATGAAACCCCGACGTGCTCTGTGGATGAGCCCTAAGTCACAGGATAGGGTCATGTGGTAGGAAGGAGGAGTCTTGAAAGAATCTGGACCATCCATTTGTAGAGGACGTGTGGCGAAGATCCAAAGTCATCAGGGTTCTGGAGATCAAGGAAATAAGAGTGAAGACCCTACTAAAATCTTGAAAGGTAGAAAGTCGGGATTTAATATGGGTTATTGATCAAGTTGACGATCTAGACCATAGATCCGGATGATAGAGGGATTTTGGGTTTCAGGGATTGAAGGAACAAGGGTTCCTTGCAATAGGAATCTCGAAAGTCGAGTTAAAGTAGCGCCATATGGTGTTAGTGTGTTTTCACTGAGGTGATCACATGGAGTAGGAAAAAGGGTAGCCAAGGAGCTCGTTAACCCCATTTTGAGTTTCGGCATTTCAAGGGACAGGGAGCCGGGGAGAGCTCTCACACAGAAATCCTGAAACGCGAAAGCTGGAAGCACCTTTTTGGTAAGATTTGTGGTCATAGCCAATGATCACATGGAGGAGGATAAGGGAAGGGATGGTCTGTGCTAGGCCCCATAGAAATTCGGGGATCCTGTCCCTCGAAGAAAAGACGAAAAATTTAGGTTTCCATAATGGCTTTGTGACACCCTAATTGGAAAAAAAAGGATTCAGCATGGATTGAAACATGAGCTTGAGATCTTCAGAACTCGTTATAGAGATTGGGGAGTTTGAGCATTGGAATTCATACAGGAAGGTGCAGTTATTGGTGATGTACAAGTGCATAAGATTGTCCAGTCCATAAATGGGAAGCATGAGGACAAACCCCATACAAAATATCCAACTGTAAATAACTCAGGCCCATCATTTGAACCACCGAAATAGCTTGCTCCTTTGGGCAGAACCATCAAGCATTTCCAATAATATTGGAAATTTGTCATTGTTAAAACTGGTAGTGATAGAACATTGCACTATCAGAAGAAAATGTCCATAGTGATCTTTCTTCATGGTAAAACAATAATCGGGAAGTTTATTGTTCCCCATTTTGAGGTTTGGTTATAGCTAGGGTGCAAAGGAAAAGCTCTGCTAGTTTTGTGTTGTCTTGTGTTTGGAAGACTTTTGTTCATATCCCATGGCCCCGATTATTTTCTCATGGGAACATATACCAGATGCAAGAGAAAACCAATGCCACGTTTGTTTTTTATATATATCAAATTGTTTGATGAAAAGGTCGATGTGTACTACTCTATGGAACCTTGTGGGATCTCGCTTGGCACCTTCTGTGTTCATGTGTTGCCTTGTGCCTCAGCTTTCAATACATTTGGTGTTTACTTGGTTATTGGTTGTATGCTTCACTCTGGAAAATTAATAATACATTCAAGATCTTGGCAGTTTTTCTATTATCTTACAGAATATACAAGACATGCTTTTCCTTTTAATATAAGCTCTCTGATGCAAATGTAGTATGTGGCTCATTTTAGCACTTTTCCTTGATCGATGAACTTAACAAAATTCATCTCCAGGAATAATTTGAAATAAAAGGATATATATTATGTGAAGTCCAATGGAACTACCATATCAACAACAGGACATTAAAATTCAAATTCATCGGTTTTATACTTGCGGTGAAGTTGAGAGTACAATAACTTTACTTAAACATCCCAAAATTTATTTTCTTGTGGCTTTTCGATGCTTCTCTTATACAAACACATCTTGGAAACTATAAGCATGGCTCACTTTATCTATTCATTGATTGAAGAACCTGTTCACATGTTTAATGCAGTTCATAGTTACTGTTAAGACCATCAATGGGGATTTCTTACACCAATTCCCGCTTCCGAAAATTGTCATCCCCTTTCTTTCTTCCCTCTACTTTCCCTTTCTGGTTACTTAGTCATTTTTCAGAAAATGTCTAGGTGTGGGAGTTGGTAGATTCACATATTCGGATTTCCACTAACATGTTTATATCACCATCCCGACAGACCGCTTCCTCGTTTCATATTGAGCAAACCTTTTGGATCGTAGGTTCTCGGATAGGCGGGTTCAACATTGCATTTCCATTGTTCCACCGCCTGCAAACAACACCCAAACTTCCCTGATCTACAAATTAGAAAACAAATTACCCTTTTTCTCGTTTTATTTCTCTTTCTGTTTACTTGGTCCTTTTTCCGAATGTGTCATTTTTCCAAATGTCTCTTGCTTTTATATACAACACTCGAAGTTACACAATATACAAATTTACCGTCGACATCCACCATTGTTTCTTGTTCTGTGTTACGCATTTTGCAATCAACATTTGGGATAGATACAATTTGACCATAGGGCCCTCACATCTCCTGACTATAGCTTGTGGCCCTGTTTTCAAGCCCGTCAATATTCCCTGTTCCAAGTATGTCTCATGGTTTTATATCACAAGTCCGACCAACTGCTTACCCATTACATACTTTTCCATTATTACCATCGTCGATTCCTGGCTAGGCTTGCTCAACATTGCGCTTCCATTGTTCCGCTACCTACCAACAACACCCAAAATTCCGCGATATACAAATTGACGGCCGAAATCTGTCATTGTGACCTGTTCTATGTTACACATTGTGCAATCAAAAGTTTGGAGACACATAATTTTACCACCGGCCCCTCACATCTCTTGAGTATATCTTGTGACCCTATTTTTGAAGCCGTCCCGACCGCTTTCCATACTTGGCCATTTCTTGGAATCTCTTTTGCGGGTTGGCGAGTGGATGAAATGTACAATGCTTAATTGCTCTTCGCCATCCCCACCACCTTCGTACTTCTTTCTAGATATGCAATTATTAATCTTTAATGCTAGTATCACATCATTTAAAAACCGTTAAGATTGTTATTAATGTGCAGAAGGCCGGAGAAGATTTGTCATTAATATGAATTAAACCAAGATTTGCAGAGAAGAGTGTTATCCTTTCCAAGTATTCATTTCAAGCATGATGCAATCTCTTTCATGCATCAGTCGGTTGGTGACTTTATGAAATCTCTAATGCTTAATCGTTCTTCGTCGTCACCGTCACCTTTGCACTTTTTTCTAAATATGAAATTAGTAAGTTTTAATGGTAACAACTCATTACGCACAAACCATGGAGATTGTCATTGATCAATGAAATGCTCTAATCCAAATTATTTTCGGCATGAAAGGAGAGAAGAGATATAATAAATAAATGCACAGAGATATCACAGATATCCAATAATATAACAGAAATGTATCAGAGATGCAACCATAAACACAAAGATACAGTGATTTCTATTAGTGAAAGAAATGTACAGAGACTATAAAAATACAGAGTGAAAGACTCGCTAGAATGTGGCAGCTTATCTCTGAGAAGATATGTGACGGCTATTCGCATTTGCAATAAGATGATTAAAATGAGGCTCTGAAGGCCTTTTTACAATCAATTGGAATGTCAAAAACCTTAGACATCCAAAAACCTAACCCTAGGAGATGAAGCGCCAAAAGTCATGTGGACCTCGTTTCGGTAATTCAGTACATCAACTTCTCAGGGTCGTAACTTTTGCATACGATCTTCGTTTGACACATATGATATATCGATAGAAAGGTCTATCTAAGGAATACAACTGCTAACATCAAATAATATGACACGACACAGATTAAAATTTTTCAGAGTTTGATGCCCAAAAAACGTCATTTAGGGCCTCAAAATGGCTTCGGAAGCTCAGGACCCGAAAAACTCCCAAAAATAGCAAATTACCAAAATTGACAGAAAATTGTTTTGAGCCAGTTGGAAAAGGTGGGTGGCCACTGATATCCACTTGGATCAGGATCGAGGAGATATTCCATTGATACGCATTAAACCAAGATTTGCGTAGGGTTATATTATCCCTCCCCAATTTTCATTTCAAACATCATCTAGAGGAAACGAAAATTCTCATTAACTTATGGTAGTAGCTCCACAATAGTTCTATCTAGATGCAGTAAACACCTTCAGGCATGATTTCCAGAACTTCCAGTATTCTAGGGAATATTATTATTACTCATCTCCCTCTGCCCAATAGAAAAAAAGGAGATGGTCCCTTGGTGCACCGAGAGATATATTTCAAGCCAAATAATTCCAAGGCAACCCCACCTGCTCAGACAACTTGCCCTCCTGCATTGATGGTTGGCACAGAGGTTGATGCGATTGATTTTGATCCGGGAGAAGATGATTTGATGGATGATGATACGACAATGGATGATGGCAATGTAGACGATGTTCCCACTCCTACGCCCAAATTGAAATCAACCATAATGGGGGGCACTTCTCGGCTCGGCGATGGCGGCTCTGACAACACCAAAAGAAGGGGTTTCAGAAAAGAAACTGGCGTTGAACGCAATAGCTACTTTGCAGCTCAAAAGTAGGAATTCTAGAGGTCCAATTTAGTCTATTTTGGGTGGAAGTATTTCACTGTAAGGAAATGATCTATTGATTCTCCCATAGATATATTTAAAGCCAAAAAATTATTCAATTACAGGACCACTCTCCTGTTCTCTAGATATACAACTAGCATCTTAGGGGATGAGGACCAGAACTCCCACTGGTGCAAGGCATATTCCTACTACTCATCTCCTTCCGCCCAGAATGGACTAATTTGGGCCTCTGTAATTTCTCATGCAACTTGTGTCCCTGAAGTCTTTGACTGTGAGGAGGTGGTTTCTTGGTGTGTCCTAACTTTTAGTTTCGGTCTCTTCTTTTTGCCCTGCAACATTTTTCGTCTTCTTCCTCACGGGAATCTTGTGAGAACTATCAATTTTACTGCAAGATTGTTGTTCATCTGCTTCAAGCCAAGGATTTATTTCATTGCAGAACCACTCTCTTGTTTCTTTGTCGCCTCAGGTCTTCCACAAGATATTGAGATTGGGGCAACGAACATTGACCCCTCGAGGAGAAGACTGCAAGGATTTCCTAAAAAAACCGAATGGTAATCAGTTTTGTATGCATGTTGAAGAGCATCTCGATGGCTCTTGCATGTTGCAGGTCCAGTGCCTGTGTTTATGGAAAATATGTTCAATGTTTTGGTCCAAAGAAATTGGTCAAATTTCTATGGATAGATATACACTGCCCAATATTCTTTTTTTTTTAATGGATTTACTTTAAGAAAAATTGCCTTGGAGTCTTGGTTGCTGCATCTTTTCTGAATTTAACACCTCTTCTCATTAGCATGGTTCGATAGTCTTGTAGTTATTCAATATTGTATTGGCTCAAGTAATTTGATCTAAAATGGAGCATTTAACAATTATATGACAATGCATTGTGTTGATCCATCAAGATTTTATGGAAACAAAAATGAATTTCAGACAGTTTCAAACCAACGTTCAATTCTATTCGTAATGCAGATAGAACATAGAAATACCAAATCACAATGCAGC